>CAUYSK010012161.1:0-27413 GCA_963575035.1 Avahi laniger | reverse complement strand
AACGCTATCTATGTCAGACATAGTTAATATTTGTTTCTCATCAAGAGCCTGCTGTTATCACATGGAAACAGGTTACCAGAGTTGATGGAACTTCCTCTGAAATGGACATGTGTAGAAATGGGCTGAGTGGAACAGGAGAGGGAATATACATTGGATTAGGAAATCCAGAGACCCAGAGCAAGAATCCTGGCCCGGTCATTAACCAGCTACGTGTCTTGGAAAAGGGCTCTTAAATGTTCAGTCTCCATTTCTTCACCTATAAAATAAGAAGATCTAAGCTGTTCCCTAGAACCCTTCCTGGTGCAAAAATCTACTATTCCGCATGGGCTTCCACAGACACGAAATGAGAACTGTGGAGTCAGATGTAGGAAATCAGCGCCTTGGGGTCACTGGAGCATCATTGTTAGACCCTCCAGTGTCAGCACCTTTGTTACAGGAGACCCTGGAAACGGCTCAGGCAAGTAGAGAAGCCCCTAATACAACCACCCGCTCCACACCGGGAGCAGATGGGAGTAACAGAGTGTGACTATTGTGCATTGTTTTTCAGCAGCACCTAAGATCTTGGAGTCTTAGTAAGGAAGGAAAATTTATTTACCATTTGGTAATTTCCTTGTTAAAAGTTCCTCTCTGCTTGAAAAATACCTGCTTTCTTCCCTTGTTTCTACAAAGGAGTATTGGCGAAATCTGCTCCTTGGCCCACTCCCACACCTTTTGAACCATAGCAGAGGCTCAGCTGTAACCACCCCCCATCATGGAGGGACCGACACAAACTCAGAGGCCCAGAACTGCTGGGTATTTGAGACACCCCTTCCCCATCCTCCCTCTACCTAGGCAGGAGGCTGGAAGCCGCACAGACCCATCTAGGAGAACTCTGGCATCTGAGAGGAAAGCAGGGGTGCGTGAGATTCTCCGTGTCCTGCAATTTCTACCCTAGTGTGACTGAGAAGAAGGTTGGTCTGGTGCAGAGAGAGGAGACAGCCGTGTGTGGCAGACCCAGAGAAAACCCGACAGATGGTGAAACCAAGGCTGCACATCCTTCTTTTCCTCTTCTTCTCTGTGCTCCAGTCTCTCAGGCCTTCCAGTTCAGGGGATGGACCATACTGAAAAGAATTTTCCAGGCCGTCTCCCCAATGTCAACCACATCCTCCTTCACTCACGTCTCTCCTAAGCTTCCGGTGCTCAGGGAAACTTCCTGACTAGGGCGGCCACTGTTAACCTGAACCCTCGAGGGATCTCCTTGCTTTCCTTTCAGAGCGACCAGTTCGTAATTACGTATTGACTACTGCAATTACATGATTAATATGCCTCTCTCATTACACTTAAACTGGTATCATAGACCCTCGTTACATATTATTTTCTTTTTAAAACTGAAGAACACAGAGAAAATGCACAACTCATATTACGACAGCAGAATATTACGAGGTGAACACTCCTGTGCAAACGCCACCCAGGTCAAGAAACGGAACAGCCCTGGAATCCCAGACGGCCTTTTCCCTCCTTCCCGACGCCAACCGCTCTTCTGACATGCATGGATTAGGTTTGTTTCCTTTTTAGCTTTTAATCTTGACTTTAAAAAATTGCGATATAACTTACATACAGTGAACTTTACCCTTTATATCTACAGTTCTATGAATTTTGATAAATGCATAGAGTTGTGCAACCACGAGCTCAATCAAGGTACGGCACAGTTCCATTACTCCGAAATTCCCTTGTGACCTTTGTAGTCAACCCCTCCTCCCACCCCCAGCACTTGGGAATCAGATTTTTTCTTTTCTATTAGTTTTTGGGGGTGGAGTCTGACTTCTTTCACTCAGTGTTTGTGAGCCATCCATGATGTTGGGTAGAAAGCAGTTCATTTTCATTGCTCCATTAATACACCATAATTTATTTATATGGATTGTATGAATATACCACCACCTATTTAGCCATTGTAGTGTTCATGGACATTTGGGTCGTCTCCGGTTTAGGGCTTTTACAAACAATGCAGCTAGAAACACACCTGCACGTGCCTTTTCACGCTCACGTGCCTGCATCTTATTCCCAACGACATGGAAGATGTACCTCTGTGTTAGTTTCTAGAAGTTTCATTTTACCTTGCACGCTTAAAGCTACAGTTGCCCTGGAACTGGTATCTGTGCGTGGTGCGAGGCAGGGGCCAGGCTGCCCAGCCAACGCGGCCCGGCTCTGCGGCCCAGCTCGGGAACCATCCGTGCGCACTCAAGTGGTTCCGACTCCGGACTCCCCGTCACGTTGCGCCGCTCTGTGCGCCCTAATCTTCCCACTTTGCTCTTCGTTTTGAAGCGTTTTCTCGCTACTCTGCCCGCTGGATTTCCACTGACTCCCAGGCTGCCGTCTGGCTGCGCCCGTCGCAGCGCCGTGCGGAACGGGCGGCCTCGGCGCCTCTCGGAGACGCGCGCGACGACCGTGCCGGTGCCGGGTCCCAGCGACGCCCGCTCGCGGCGCTCTCGGGCACTGCCGCCGCGGTCCGCCCCGCCCCGCGGGCCGGAAGGGCGACGTCGCCGCCCCCCACTCGGCGGCCGCGGCGCGGGGACGGCAGCGGCGCTAGCGGCGCGGGCATGGACGCTCGGCTGGACCTCGAGACGACCCGCTGGCTGCTCTGGGACAAGGTGAGGGGCGAGCGGGACGCGCCGGGAGGAGGCCCCGGGTGCTCGCCTCCGGCCCCTGCGCGGCGCCCGGTTTCCTGCGGCGAGCGGCGGTGGCCGCGCTTCCTTCCCTCCCCTGCCACCCCGCAGGGTCACGCGGGTCCCACGGGAACACCGAGGAGGAAGATGCAGCGGCGGCCCGGCATGTTGGGAGTTAAGCCGGTACCGCAGTTCGGGGCTGGGGAGCAAGCCCGAGTGGTCTAAATGCGGCTGGGCTCTGATTGAGGCGTGCACGCCTTCCTGTCACTCAGACCGCTGGCTCGTCCTCTGTGCATCCCCATGGACCCAGAATCACTCCGTTGCGCCTATTCTTTTCGTCTCGTGGCAGGGTTCCGGTCTACCCTCTCAAGGGCTTGGTTACAAACATGGGTCCTCCCGGGTGGGCCCGCCTGGCTTCAGGAGTCTCCCTTAGAAATCTGACTTTGCTGAGAAGGTGAGAAGGAACCCTTTGGACACAGCATAGCTGTTTGCCTCTTTGTTCCCTGTCTTTGACGTTAGAGCGAGAAGGGATGGGAACCCAGCTCTGGACATCACTCCCTCTCTCCTCTCTAACTTGAGTCTCCCTCCCTTCCTCCCTGCTCCTTCGTGCATATTGTTCTCTTACCCCGCCCCGCAAAGTTCCTCCCTGCTCTCTTCTGCTGACTTTGTTTCTCGCCTTGTGACTCATGTTTCCGGTCTGAACCTCAATGTGGCTAACAGAGAGAGTCCTTCCCTGACTGCGAAGTGTAAATTATTTCTCTCTAACATTCTCTCTAATCAACTTGGGTTTTTTTCCCTTTTTTTTTACCAATTGCAGGTCTCACTGCAATTGGTAAAAACAACCACCACCACCACCACCCCAAAAAACCGCACTTGCTTGTAGATTTGCTCAATGTCTGTCTCCAGGGCTGACTTCAGGGCAGCGCGGCCTCTGCAGGCACGCAGGACCCGTGCTCCTAGAACGGCCCCCTCTTGGTTTAATGCTCTCCTGTCCTGTTCTGAAGTTTTTAATTGTTGAACAAGGAGTCCACCTATTTTCATTTTGCACTGGGCCCCAGCAAATTATGTAATTGATCCTGTCTGCTCTCCCTCATTTCGGTGGTTTACAGGGCCTGGCACAGCACGTGCTACCAGTAGGTCCCGACACCGTTGGATGAACGAATGAAGGAGATTGTGCTCTGCCAGCAGGGGAGGATCTCTGCTTCTATTACCATTCTCTGGCCCTGTAAACGAGCAGCAAATCCTGTTTCCATAATGCTGTTGGCAACTCTTTGGGTGGTTTTCTTTTCCTGGAACTTTGTGATTCTTTTTTTCTTTTTTTTTTTTTTTTTGATACAGAGTCACGCTCTGTTGCCCGGGCTAGAGTGCCGTGGCATCAGCCTAGCTCACAGAAACCTCAAACTCCTGTGCTCAAGCAATCCTTCTGCCTCAGCCTCCCGAGTAGCTGGGACTACAGGCATGCACCACCGTGCCCGGCTAATTTTTTTTATATGTATATATTTTTAGTTGTCCAGATCATTTCTTTCTATTTTTTAGTAGAGACGGGGTCTCGCTCTTGCTCAGGCTGGTCTTGAACTCCTGACCTTGAGTGATCCCACCCGCCTCGGCCTCCCAGAGTGCTAGGATTACAGGCGTGAGCCACTGCGCCTGGCCACTTTGTGATTCTTAGTGGGGAAAATGTTTCCGTTTCTGATAACTTAGTAACTTATAGAGTATAGGATTCTTTTGAAGTCAGAGTTGGTAATGCATTTTTCCATAAAATTTTCCCTTTGAAGCAAAAAAAAAAAAATCCTCAATTCTACACAGTGTTGCATCTATATATAGAAAGACTGTACTTCCCTGGGTAAAGATGAGGGGATGTCATTTTTTATTTTTGAATTTTTACCACTCCTCACATTCTTTCCTCTCTCAAAATTTCTTCTTTGACTTGAGAGAGGCACCTGTGCGGGAAGGAGCCCTTTCATCCTCCAGCCACCCTCCCAGCAGCTAAAAGCATGGCAGCCCTGAATCTGATTCCACCACCACCACCACCCCCCCCCGCCACCCCCCCACCCCCCGAGTGGCAAGGCACCCCAGCCGGCGCCCTTGCATTCCCACTGTGCCTTCATCCTGTTGTTTTCTCTGCTGTTGGTTTTGGTCACTTTCAGGGCTGCTTCTGATCTCTGCTCCCCTCTGAACTTTTCCTTCTTATCTCTGTCTCCTTTGTTCCTCTTAGGCTACTTGGTCTTTTATAGATATCAAAGGCCAATTAGGGTTTCCCAAATCTGCACCGTGAACGAGAGCAGATCCCTGGATGTTGGGTGTGACAGTGAAGTCTGTGTTTTCTCATTCGCTCCACGAGCATTTATTGAGCCTCTTTTATGTGCCAGATCTGAGCTCTTTGGGGCACCTGACAATCTGATAGGTAAGACTGTGCTCTGTGTTTAATGCCTATTGCTCTTAACCAAAAAAGGATGAGACTTAACTTGATCCTTGTTGAGCCTGGAACGATCTGGAAATGTGGACTTAACTCCGAAAAATGAAGGTTTGATTGCAGTAGCATTTCAAAGCTTGATTGCGTGGCCACGTCTTTCCTGAGTGTTCATCTGAATGGATGATGTCTGTAAAATAGGAACATAAAGTACTTCCTCTGTTGTTCCCCTGAACTCGTAATTTAAAAGTCTCATATGAAATTAATGTGATTGGCATTATTTTTCTCCCATCTTAACATTATCTGCAATTGATGTACAAAGAAAATAGAGCAATGTGTTATGAACTTAAATGATTCATGTTAATGTCCATTTGAAGCAGTTAATGTTGTAGAAGAGGCACTAGGTTAGTGCTTATTATTTCCCTTAAGCAGGTCACTCAATCTCTGAGGCTTCCGCATCTGTAAAATGGAGTTTTTGTTATTTGCCTGCTTCTTGGTGTCATTGAAAGATTCAAACTTGACCAAGTATATGAATACCGTGTACAAATTATAAAACATTAGAAAAGTAAGGGTTTTTTTGTTGTTATTTCTTTCTTGAGACAAAGTCTTGCTCTGTTGCCCAGGCTGGAGTGCAGTGGCATCATCATAGCTCACTGAAGGCTCAAACTCCTGGGCTCAAGTGATTCTGCTGCCTCAACCTCCCAAGTATCTGGCACTACAGGTCTGTGCCACCATGCCCAGCTAATTTTTTTCTGTTTTTGGTAGAGATGGGGTCTTGCTCTTGCTCAGGCTGTTCTCAAATTCCTGAGCTCAAGCGATCCTGCTGCCGTAGCCCCCCAGAGTGCTAGGATTACAGGTGTGAGACATTCAGCCCGGCCAAGGTTTTGACTTACATTGTATAATCTATTAATCTCTGGGAAAATATGAGGGCATTAGAGAAGAAAATGATCATTTAATTGCAACAAAGTGCCAGGTGGAGAAAAATACTTTACATTAATTTGATATAATCCACCTAAAACCTTGAAAACTGTGTAAGGGAGATTCTAGATTGTTTGCATTGTACAGATGGGGAAACTAAGAATTTGAGAAGCTAGATAATCTGCCCAAGCATGCAGAGTTAGTTGGCACGTGGTGTGGCTAGAATCCCATCCTGGGGGTCGGACTCCTATGCTAAAAACTTCTATTACCATTTCTACTAAGGTAAGTGCTTACCTTAGCAGGAAAGAAAAGACTACTTACATTTTAGTGTCTAATAAACTGATTTCATGTTTCAAATTTCAAAAGCGTCAGAAAATTGAAAAGCTCATATATATGTATATATTTTTTCCCTCATAGTTAGAATTATTGCAGGGTTTTTTACATTTCAGACTTTTCTTTCTCTTATTTGTCTGGCTGTAGCTGGTCTATACATTTCTATTTTGCAGAATCCTTTGACTTTGGAGTTAGTGAAACGACTGATAGCGGAAGGTAATACAGAGGAACTACAGAAATGTTTCGGGGCCCGAATGGAGTTTGGGACAGCAGGCCTTCGAGCTGCTATGGGAGCAGGCATTTCTCGTATGAATGACTTGACCATCATCCAGACCACACAGGTACCAGATTTGTATCCTTCCTAGTTACTCTTAACTTGTCCCCTGGTTCCTTTTGTATCTGATGGAACTAATTTGTTTTAATCATGACGTGTCTTATCAGCTTGGCCGGGTGCGGGGCGTCCCCACTGCGTACTCTGTGAAGTGAGCCGCGCCCGGTTGGTTGAAGCAGCACTTGTTCAGGACTCACAGAGCCATGCACCCGTCCATTCATTCATTCATTCAACAGATTCATCGAGTGCCTGCTGTGTATGGCTGGTGTTGGGGACGTAAGAATGACTAAAGCAGATTCCCTTGTGGAGCTTTCATTCCAGTACAAATGCACCAACGAAGATGACCAACTTTTAAGGTCATATCGTTTTTGCCACGGTTCTGTGGATGCAAGCACTGAAAAGCTTTTCTGCCCAAATTACCAAAAGCCGATTCTCTTTTGTTTTAATTTATGATATAGATTGAATCTATTATTGAGTTTTCTTGTCTTAATTTGTGAATTTTGTTGTCAGAGTCTAGACCCAGCTTTTAAGAATACAGAAGAAAACTTTGACAAAACAGAAGAGTTGCCACTGAGTATCGGAAGTACTGTTTGTAAGGGAAATGAAATAGAACAGATTATTCTCACGATTTCTTCAACTTAGACTTGTTAAAAATGAATGTCATTTTAATTCTGGGAAAGTAAAGGCTAGAAAAATTGCCTAATAATGATTATGTGTGCCTCACATGTACATCCCAGTGTGAAAGAGTCGGGCATGTTCTAGCGAGACCCCAATAATCTAAGGGTACAGAATTGCCATGGGAACTCCTGCCCACAAACTCTTATTAAGCTAGAGATCTTCTTGGAGGGAAGGCTTAGAGTGGAGTGAGAATGGGAAACCTGTTCCAGTCACTAGGGCTATGTAACAAATCATCCAAAACATAGTAATTTAAAACAACCACCACATTGATTTTGCTCACAAATCTGTCATTTGGGAAGAGCTCAGTTGGGACAGCTCATCTCTGCTCCATTCAGCATCACCTGGGCCAGTTTGGAGGTTGGAATCATTTGGAGGCTCCTTCATGTACATGCCTGCAGTTTGCTGGCTGTTGGCTGGGATCTCAGCGGGGGCAGGAACACCCACATGTGGCCTCAGCTTCCTTGCAAGATGGTGGCTGGTTTCTAAGGGAGCTTCCTGAGAAAGAGGGAATGTGCCAGGTGGAAACTGTGCTGACTTTTATGACTGAGCTTTGAAAGTCACGCAGAGTCACTTCCACCATTTTCCATTTGTCAGAAGTGTGTCCATAAGGCTGGCTCATATTCAAGGAGAGGGCACGCAGACACCCACTTTCCTCTGGAGAGACTTGAACATCGCATTGCAAGAAGACCATGTGGGATGGGATATATGGCTGTGGCTATCTTTGGAAAATCTGTTTGGTCCCACCTGCTATGAGGCCTAATTGTTAGGGGGATCTAAGGGATTCTAGAATAACCTTGAGACTTTTTTCTTGTGTTCATTTACATCTAGTTTCCAAGAATGATGAAATGTATTTCCATTTAGGACCTATGTCACCCACTCTTTCCCCTGGAAGAATTGAGAGTAGACCCTGTGGTATTAAGGATCCTATAAAACCAAGACGATCAATAATTTGAAGATCATCTAGTTCAATCAGCCACCCCCTTGGAATAACTTTCTCCACAACCCCACCACTCTGATGTGGTCATCTAGCCTATCCTGGGGTGCTTGTAACAGGAGACAAGGATGCTAAGAAAGTTGTATCTGAGCAGCAGGTGACTCTTTAAAATTTTAGGAGTGGCTGCAAAATTAGAGGAAAGAGGATTCCCAGAACAGACCACTCAGGCTTCCACCCTAGCCTCGGGTAGTGTTCCCTGGCAGAATGCTGATGTGCAGATACAGCGATCACTGTCCGCCGTTCTGACTTCCACCGTGGTGTAGGTACCCTTCCTGCTGATGTGCCCCAGATTTGCCCGGTTAGGGTTAGGAAGCAGGTGTACGTGATTCAAGAACATCTCGTAGGAAACAGGATGGAAACTGGAGGACAACTTTGGTTTGCCTCGTTCATAGAGGTTATAATTTCCCTTTATCAGTGAATTTCTGCTGTGCTTTATGCTCGATTTGTGATCTGTGTGTCCTTAGTTACTTAATCTGTCCATGTCACATCAGGGATGGAGCAGTCACTGTCCTCTGAAACAGCCCATTCTGTATTTTGTACTGTTCTCACTAAAAGATGGTTTCATTATTTTGAGCCCAAATCTGCCTTTCTGTAGGCTTTACTTACTTGTTCTAATTTTCGAAGCCATATAACAAGCTTGATTCTTGTGTTTCATAATATTTCAATTCTGAAAACCTCCCTCTTCTCCCACCGAGTCTTTTCTCTAGAATAAGCATTCCCTTTTCCCTTAGCCATTTTCTCAGGTCCTCATCCTCAGCAGGCCCCAGAAATTTTTAGAGAATTTGGAGACGGTTTTGGACTATGGCTGAATGCTTTTTGCCCCCTAAAGCACTGGGTCTGGCACAGGGGTTAACCACAGGGAGAGGGGTGCTGTCACTGGAAGCCTTGGAGTGCGAGGCACCTGACTACCTTCGGGGAACACGCAAAACCAGTACACGCGTGTCTTTATTTCGTCGTGTCACTCAGCCTCAGAAGACATGCCCAGTGCGATGTTTGTCAAGGAAAATTCTAAAGTCATTCTGGAGATGTGATGTGTCCACCTACCAAAAATTAGAGTTATATGTATTATTTATGAGACTTCCTTTAGCCAAAGTGAAATAAATAACAGGAACCGTCATTTTTGCCGAGTCAACCAGAGTTCTCTTTGTTCTGTAAGGCTTTGAAGGAAAGTGTCAGTAAAAATAATGACAGACACTTACCTAGTACTTACTTGGCGTTGAATTCTCAGCACTTTGCATGTTTTAATTAATTAACACCGTATAACAGCCCTATGAGTTGGGTACTATTGTTATTCCTGTTTTACAGGAAGAGGAAACTAAGGCACCAGGAGATTAAAGAACTTTACTTATAGGGGTCAGAGTGAAGTACAAATCCACAGATTCTGATTCCCGAGTATTTGTTTTTAAGCCCTACACTGAGCCACCTCCTAACAGACGTGGGTACAAAACCAGGCTCTCATGCTTGTGTACCTGAAACTAGGCAAGTGACTATATCTCTCTGAGCCTTTGTTTTCCCCTCTGTAAAATGACATTTCTTGGCAAAGTTGATCAGGGGTTAGAGATAATAGATACTAAGTGCCTGACACAGTGCCTGATACAGACAGATAGATAATAGTAAAGCTGTTATTTTCTTACTGTCCAGTTTGTTTAATTACTGAGAGGTTTTCCCCCTCTGCTATAGTGTTCTCTTAAGAAAGTTGAGAAAACTTGATATTTGGTTAATTATTCTATATCATATAAATAAAAGATGTGTTAAACATACAGTCTTTCAAGCCATGGGGTATTTTTAGGGATTTTGCAGATACCTGGAAAAACAGTTCAGTGACCTGAAGCAGAGAGGCGTCGTGATCAGTTTTGATGCTCGAGCTCATCCCTCCAGCGGAGGCAGCAGCAAAAGGTATTTAGACATTTTTAGGAAACGATTTTTTTGTAGTTTATTTTGCAGTTTTATTTTTAATCACCATTTCAATATCTGAATCTTGACTTTAAATACATCTGTTAGCTACCTTGATTAACTTATGAAAATGATGGGTAAATTCTATTTACAACTTTGTAAAATTCTGGTTATATACTTAGATCAAGAAAATAATATTATCTAGATGATTTAGAATATAATACCCATCTAAGTGAAAGACATTTTTTAAACTGGCAATATTATTTTTCTCTCTCATTTACTTCTTTTTATGTAATTTTTTCCCCTGCTATTCATAAGTCTTATGACCCATTTCTCATGTCAAGCTGCATTTTTGTAACATTCCCAAACCAGTGGAGCTCTCTTACGTAGCTGGAGGTGTAAGATGATGGTGATAGTAATAGCCGCAGTCATTTGAGTGCTGATTATGCTCCAGGCACTTATATATTTATTCACTGAATCCTCCCAACAGCCTATAAGGTATACACTTTTATCTCTGCCCTGCGATCATAAAATGAGAGGAGGAGTCACAACAGCATACGGAGGCTGGCGCCAGAGGTCAGCAAACTTTTTCTTTATGAGGCAGATAGTCCATGTCTTACACATTGCACACCATATGGTCTCTGTCCCAACTGCTCAACTTACCGTGAAGCACAAAAATACCCATAGACAATACATAAATGAATGGGCATGGCAGCGTTCCAGTAAAACTTTATTTACAAACTGGGCTGTAGTTAGCAAGCCCTGAGCATAAGTATTAATAGTTTCTCAGATTGGGACAACATACAAATACTTACTATTAATGAAAAATCTCATTAACTCTGCAGAGCTGGATGAATTTATAGAGTCCTATCTTTGCCCACCCAGAGCTTCCAGTCGAAGAGAGAAGCATTGATGGCAACAACCGCGTGGCCGTGAGGAAGGGAGTGTGGCCAGGGAAAATCCCCAGATGACATCAGCCCCCAGATTGAACTCAGGAGGCCATAAAGCTTTTAGTTTTCAGCTTTGCAGCCTCAAAAATGTGATTTTTTTTTTCAATAAAACAAGAGAAATGTAGCTCTGGGGGTAAAGGCGCATGAAAGACATGTGATGTGGTATAAACCAGGCATCAGCTTCATCAATGGTCAGTGAACGTGCGGTTAGAACTAGCTCACGAGCATGTTCTGCTGCCTCGGGGGCTGGTCTGCTCCTCTGGTCAGAGTAGTACATGTTATGTGCACGGTGAATATCTGAGGCTAAATCTGCCTGGCCAGCTTCTCAAATTTTTTCATTTTAGGCTGACTGCCCTGCTTCTGGTTGACACATCCTTCAGATGTATCAATTAAGGTATAGCTATTTCTTGCTCTGGCCTTAGAGCCGTATCATTTCCTTAAAGTGTGTGATGTTACAGATTCTTTTTCAGTTTATGGTTCAGGTCTCAGAGTTTGATGGGATGGGATGGAGCTCAGGGCTACTCTTTGTCCCCTACAACGTGTAAGACATTTAGAGACTGTAACATAGATGTTAAACCAACACGTGGCAAAACATTCATAAGTATTAACAAATAGAATCTTCCTAAAGAGTTGGAAAGTATTACAGTTTCAGAATTTTACCTAAAGAAATGTTTATTAGTTCTTCAATCTTCCCATTTTAAATACCTAGTGGGGAGCGTAAGCAGTAACTGTTAAGCATATGAAGAGAACACACTGAGTATTTTTTTGTGCACATTTGTAACTGCATGTGTGTATTTGTGCACACGCGCACGGAGAGCTCCTCTTTGTGCCCCAGCCAGCCCCTACAATGGTGCCGATGAAGCTGGTGCTCAAGAAAGATTTGGGGGGCAATGAATGATCTGATTGTTTAATCCAGTAACGGTACAACATTGTGCATTCTAAGGAAATTGCTCATTTATTTGTGCTCATTTACACCATGCATGAAGAAAGATTTGATGCCAGTTGCACTGGAAGTTGAGAAAAATGTCAAAGATTCAAGTTTTCTTTTAAAGGCTAGTTGGAACCAAGACGTGTGTGCGTGTGTGTGTGTGTGTACGCACATGCACACCAATATGTCTTTCAGTAAAACCATCTCTAGTCCAGTTCTGGTCTGCATGGTTTATACTGGATTGTGGTAGGTTTGGGCTAGGGTTTGTCAGCCTCTGCACTATTGACGTGTGACTTCACACTGGCTGGATGATTCTTTGTTGTGGGCGACTGCCCTGTGCATTGTAGGGTGGGGCATTTAGCAGCACCCCCGACCCCTACCCACTAGCTGCCAATAGCACCTTCCCCCTTTCCCCAATGTGACAACCAAAAACATCTCCAGACACTTCAGGGGACGGGGGCAGAATGACCGCAGCTGGGAACCACTGAGCTGGACGGCGAGTGAGCTGAGAGATTGGGAGCGACCTGGCCCCGCTGCTTCCTGGCTGTTGGACACGGGCAAGGTCCTGGCTTTTCTTGGCTTTAGTCCCATTTCTGTAAAACAAAGAGGTGGAATGAGATGACTTCTAAGGGTTCTCCAGCTTTAACGTCCTGTGCCAATGTAAAGATTTGGACTAAATGCTGTCCTTGATCTGGCTGTTGTGTTCTACCTCAGGAAGTGTCAGGCATTCATTTCCTTCTTCCTGTCACCTGAGGTCTTGACAACTTGACTCTCTTTTTCTTCCCTGTCACTCTGCGTCCCCAGGTTTGCCCGACTTGCTGCAACCACATTTATCAGTCGGGGGATTCCCGTACACCTCTTCAACGACATAACCCCAACCCCCTTTGTGGTAAGTAACTGCTTCCTTTTATAATTTCCTGTCATGGGGTCAGGGGTGAGACTTGGCTGAATTTTACAGTCTGGAGGGCTGTCAGTTCGGACTATTTGAATGACAGAAGAACTCAGCCTTTATCAGGCATTGTCTTCTCTCGCCAGGAATGCTTCTCCCACACCCTAGTAATTTCTCTCTGGTATTCAAGTTTTGATTCGTCAGAATTGGTTTTTTAAATGTGCAATTTTCCTTTTGCTTGCATTCTAAGGTATTTTAGCAAGTTAGCAAAATGATGTTTTGTCTGTTTGTTTTTTAATTTGATGCGTAGTTCTTTTTCCCAGCTATCACAATTAGGAAACTTCTTGTGTCTAAATCTGAATTCACCTCAAATCCTGTCTTATCGTGGATATTTTTGACAAATTGATGCACCTGTCTTTTATACAAATGTTTCACACTGAATGCTATTCATGTTCACACAGAGAGCATGCTTGGCATGTCTGAGTAAGACATTTTATCAAACACTTCATGTAGCAGAATCTAAAGAAAAGCTGTTGCTTTGATGTAGTCAGACCTTTTAAGAACTGGGCCAGATGCTGAGGATACATGTTTCTAGAAAACGATTTGGATGCAGTGACTTGCAATCGAGTAGAGACGGGAGCGTACTGAAACCGAAGTCAGTCCCACTTGTTTTGTGTTTCCATTTCTAGCGCACGGCAGGGAGACGCAACACTGCCCAGATTGTAAATAGCCCGGACACACTCTGTGTCACATCCAAATGTAGTTCAAGTTTCGTTGGTTGTTTGTTCGTTTGTTTTTAGAGATAGGGTGTCTCTCTGTCAGCCAGGCTGGAAAGCAGTGGCGCAATTATACCTCACTGTAACTTCGAACTGGGCTCGAGGGATCCTTCTGTCTCAGCCCTCCAAGGAGCTGGGACTACAGGTGTGCGCCACTGCACCCAGCTCTTTTTTTTTTTTTTTTTGGTAGAGACAGGGTTTCACTGTGTTGCCCAGGCTAGTCTTGAACTCCTGACCTCAAGCAGTCCTCCTGCCTGAACCTCCCAGAGTGCTGAGATTACACAGGTGAGCCACTGTACCTGGCCGAGTTTCATAGTTGGATGGAAAAATTGCAGTGTGTTCAAACATCCTAATTGTCTTCTGTACCAGGTATTAATAGCTATTGTTTTTATAACAGACATGAATTAAATGAGTGTCTCATGATCATTTCCCCACACCGTGGAGTGGTTCTCCCCTTTCTTTGCCCCAGTTACCTGAGAGATGTGACGTAACTTTCAAGGGGGCAGGAAACTGCAGTGATTTTTGGTCGGCAGCTGGAGGGGCCCGGTGGCTCGAATCTCAGGTTGCCTGTGTGCAGTAAATCTCATTTGCAGCCTCGGAGGGAATTCCAGCCCTCCCCCCATTGTGGGCAGTCTCTTGTAAAGATGGGAGCTAAGTCATAATGTGAGGGAGGGATATTTAACCCTGGAGTGAGAGAGGAATGCACAACCCGTAAGAGCACTCTGTTTCCTCAACCTTCTTCTCAACCTTTTCCTTAAAAGCAAATGAGAAAGAGGAGAAGGAGAAGCAGTTGGAGGGAATAAACGGAATTTATAAGCTCCTATACCAAGCAGAAACCCAAAAAGAACCCAGAGGCTGGACACAGTGGTTCACATCTGTAATCTCAGCACTTTGGGAGGCCGAGACAGGAGGATTGCTTGAGCCCAGGAGTTCGAGGCTGCAGTGAGCTATAATCGGGCCACTACGCTGCAGCCTTGGTGAAGAGCAAGTCCCTGTCTACCAAAAAAAAAAATGTGGAATAGAAGTTTAGACCATTTTTTTGTTTGACCGTCTTCTAGCTCTAGCAAGTAGAAGACAGAATGAGAAGGCGACGCCTAGGAAATGACTCCGCTTCCTTGTTAGGACACACATAATCGCGAGCAGCCAGTCAGTTCCACGGTAGTGAGAGTATGCTGCTTGGGTGTGGCACAGAAATACTGGACGAGACGTGATATTTATATGCTGTGTTTATTGAAAGGGAGCAAGTTGGCACAAACAATATACAATAGACATTGTAAATATATCTAATTTTTGTTAAAAACTGTTTGTTTTTATGTCCTGCTGTGTTACAGCCCTATACAGTATCACATTTGAAACTTTGTGCTGGAATCATGATAACCGCCTCGCACAATCCAAAGCAGGATAATGGCTATAAGGTATTTTATTTTTCTCTCCACGTTCATGTCCTTCTGTAGGAATCCTGTACCTTTCCCGTTGGGGGCGCAGGTATGGATGCTGTATTTTCATTAACTCTAAACTTTTCGAATGTGCTCCTGGGGCCTCCAGGTCTATTGGGATAATGGAGCTCAGATCATCTCTCCTCACGATAAAGGGATTTCTCAAGCTATTGAAGAAAATCTCGAGCCGTGGCCTCAGGCTTGGGACGATTCTTTCATTGACGGCAGCCCGCTGCTGCACAACCCGAGTGCTTCTGTCGGCAAAGACTACTTCGAAGACCTTACAAAATACTGTTTCCACAGGTAAATGCATTGCATCTTCACTGACCTTGAGTTAAGTTAATGTGATTCAGCCAAATTCTATCAATTTTCATGAAATTTTTCTCTTTAATTGGTGCATATAGTGCATCTGGTTTTAGAGGCTGGAGACTGGGGGTTGGCAAACTTTTCTTAAAGGGGCACACAGTAAATATTTTTGGCGTCGAGGACCATATGAAATCTTTCTCAACTGTTCACCCCTGCTGTTGTAGTACGAAAGCGCCTGTAGATGATAGCGTCACTGAAGGAGTGTAAACAGAAAAGCAGTAGCTGGCTCTGTCGCCTAGGCTAGAGTGCAGTGGCACCATAGCTCATTGCAACATCGATCTCCTGGGCACAAGCAATCCTTCTGCCTCAGCCTCCCCAGTAGCTGGGACCACAGGCACACGCCACCGCGCCCGGCTAATTTTTCTATCTTTAGTAGAGATGGGGTATCGCTCTTGCTCAGGCTGGTCTCAAACCCCTAAGCTCAAGCGATCCTCCTGCCTCTGCCTCTCAGAGTGCTAGGATTACAAGCATGAGCCACCATGCCCAGCCACCTTTGGAAATTTTTATTGAAACCTTTGCTGAACTGTTTCTAAAAGTTTGATAACATTTATTAATCTTTTAATTATGGATTCTGGGTGTTATGTCATACTTAGGAAGACTTTCTCCAGACTAAAGTTATCTTTTTTTAAATTCCCCATGTTTTTTCTAAAACTTTCATGTTTACATTTTGTAATATTTCAATCTTTTGAGTCATTGGTAATTTTTAATTTTGTATGGGGTGCAAAGTAGGAAAGCATATTTGGTTTTTTCTAAAAGGTTTGCGGTTGTACCAATATGATAAATTGAAGACTCTATCTCTTTTTTTGGCTAATTGGATATGATACCTTTATGAAACAGTTTCTAACATTAATCAAGTGCTTTTTATATATAAGATAATTACCAGAGGCCCTTCACATGCAGTTTCATTTTAATCCTCGTGATAATGCTGAGGGTGAGTTCTGGCGCATTACCATTTTGTAAATGAGAAAACCACAGCAAAGTGTGAATAAGCAAATAGACATCAGTCACACCGCTCATAAGTGGCAGAGTTCCACGATTTCAATTTGGGTCTGGTTCCAGAGCATGTTAGCCACCAAGCTTTACTGCTTCAAACATGCATTTCCCATTTCGAATTGGATCAGCTTCTGAACTCTCTATTCTGTTCCTTTTGTCTGCCTTTTTATATCTAGTAGCAAACTGTTTTAATTATTATAGCTTTATAATATATTTTAATATCTGACATTTTTTTTTTTAGATTTGTCCTCCCTGATCTTGCATATTTATTTTACTAGATGCATTTTATTTTCAAGGGTACGTTTGTTTTAAACCACTGTTCTCTTAGAGAAGAACTTGTTTGTTTATTCATTTCCAAAAGAAATGGATAATAACCTAAGATTCTAGCAGTCAGAGCTTTGGAAGTTTTAAAAGTCTTATGTTTACTTTTCTATAACTTCTTTCAATTTTGATGTTTATTGTTATTCTACATTAAGTCCCTAGATAATGGTACTTTGCCAAACAGGATTGTTACTTGGCAAAGAAAAGTTTTACTTTTTGTATGTTCGTATATGGGATAACCCATCACATGTTGTTAAAAGGGACATTTTGAAAATCATTTCTGAAGCTAACACAATACATGCAGCACGCAGCGCCGGCCCTGCCGCAGTGGGCACCTCATAGGCCAGCCGCGAGCCTCGTGCTGGGACCCGAGCCGGAGGCTCTCTGCTCTGTCCTACTCTGCGTGTGACAGCTGTTCCATGAAAGAGAATCTGTGAATAATCACATTTGCTGAAAATAACTACAGAGTAAAATTTAACACTTGAGGATGTTGGGGGGTGTGTGTATTTGAGAGAGAGTGGATTTTTTTAATGGAATTGGAAAGATACTCAGCTGCACATTCTTATTACATCAGTTTCTTACATTCTCACGACTCTGGTGCCTTGACACTTTGCAAACCTTCCAGTTGCGAGAGGCGTATTTCTGTCTTTTCCCGTTTTCCGCGGTGTGTCTGACTCCAGGAGCGTGAACAGGGAGAGCCAGGTGAAGTTCGTGCACACCTCCGTGCACGGCGTGGGCCACGGCTTCGTGCAGTCGGCTTTCAAGGCTTTTGACCTCGTTCCCCCCGAGGCTGTCACTGAACAGAGAGATCCGGATCCTGAGTTTCCAACGGTGAAATACCCGAATCCTGAAGAGGGTAAAGGTGTCTTGGTAACCACATTTTTCTAAAATTCTGAAATCTACCTTTTATATTCAAAGCTATTACTGTCAAGTAAAATATGTGTTTATGTGTTTTCATTGTGCTGAAGAATAACTAATTTCATTGCTGGAAATATGTGTATTTGTTAATCATTCGTTTCTTAAAGATCTTTCAAATTAGATATCCTAGCATTGGGATCTGAGAGCTGAAATCTCAATGCTACTTTAAATTTAATTAATTTAATGTAATTTTAGTTTAATTTACTGTGCTTCCTTAATGCCAAGAAAAACAGTAATAGAATGGAGTTTTATCGTATTATGACTTTCATTCCTTAATTGTCGTTTTTCTGCTATGAAGAAGTGCTGTTTACATTGTTACAGACCTATAGCATTTTTCTTTTCTTTTTTTTTTTTTGAGACAGAGTCTCACTCTTTTGCCTGGGCTAGAGTGAGTGCCGTGGCGTCAGCCTAGCTCACCGCAGCCTCAAACTCCTAGGCTCAAGCAATCCTTCTGCCTCAGCCTCCCGGGTAGCTGGGACTACAGGCATGCGCCACCATGCCCGGCTAATTTTTTCTATATATTTTTAGTTGTCCGATTAATTTCTTTCTATTTTTAGTAGAGACGGGGTCTTGCTCTTGCTCAGGCTAGTTTCGAACTCCTGAGCTCAAACAATCCGCCCGCCTCAGCCTCCCAGAGTGCTAGGATTACAGGCGTGAGCCACCGCACCCGGCCCCTATAGCACTTTAAAGGTTGGAGTACCAGTGACATTCCGAGTGTTAGCCATTTGGTTTGTTTGTGAAGCGGACCGCGTGGCAATCCCTGCAAACAGCCCTCCAGCCGCACACATGCTGCCCTGCGTGCAGTGGATCACACGGGCAGGCTTGGGCCACACACGGATGCTCCCGTTATCTGATCTCTGACTTAGGACGATAATGTGTGACCATCCAAGACCAGCTCCAGAAATAAAATGCAGCCTTCATTTGGGAAAAGTACTCTTTTAATTGTTAAAGAACTGAATGTTTTGAAAGACTACCATATGCTTGACTCTTGATTTAAGTAATCTTTTAGTTTCATACTCTTTTTCAGACTTTATCTTTTGCTTTGGCTGACAAGACCAAGGCCAAAATTGTTTTAGCGAATGACCCAGATGCTGATAGACTTGCTGTGGCAGAAAAGCAAAACAGGTAAATTAATTGTCATTACTTATATTATAGAAAATATAAAGCATTAAAATGTTCCTGAGGTCACTGGACCTATGTGGAAACATTTCCCATTTATTTTGCAAATGATCATCTCACTGAACCTTCTGTGGAGTTTCCTAATGCAGAGTGAGACACTGACCTAGTCGGGGCAAGGTAGGGGTGTTACATGATTGGCAAGTGTAATGTAGAGTAGATAACCCAGTATTTGGAATTGAAGTTCCTATTTGTGATCTTCCCTTAATTTATAATTTAGAGGGGTCGGGGAGGGGGAAGGAAGAGGAAGAAAGAATTTATAATTGAATATACCATAAGTGATGTCTCAGTGCCTGCTGAGGGCAGAGTGCTTTGGTGCTGGCTTTGCAGTTCAGTATTTGCCACTGGGTTTGGTACGGAGCTGAACCTTCAAGGAAGTGATGAATTTAGTTTGGACAGACCAGCGAGGGATGCCCGTGGGTACTGGCACAGTGTTTAAGACAAGTCCGACCACAGATAGAGTTCGTATAAAGGAAAATAAGTAAGTGGGAGAAGAAGTTGAAAGGTAGGCAGGGTTCAAGGAATTTTGGGTGTCAAACAGCCTATGTGATGTTTTGGGGACCGTGGGGTACTGCCGAAGGGATGGGGTTTTAGATTATGATAAAACAGTTTCAATTCTGTATCAGTGTTTAGAAAGTTAGGCTCAGGGGATACGTGACAGTGTGTGGGATTTACCGCTAGTCACCTGGACCACAGAGAGGAACAGAAATCATGTATCTGTTCTTTGACGTTCTGACCATTTTAGGGCCGAAGTGGATCCTAAGGAATGCTATGCTATCACCTCAGAATCAGCAATACTGACCAGTCCAAAAGTTGAGATGTCAAAACTTATTTTATACATGGGGGGAATCTTGCCAGCGTATTTCTGTTATGTTTAAAACCAAAGCTTTTGCCAAAGATTAAAATAAAAGCATTATGTGTCATCGCTGACATACTTTAAAAATAAATATAATTCTGTAAAATTAGAATCTTCGGACAGGATGTGTGTCTAGGCAAACTGAGTGATACGTAGTAGCCACACAGTGTTTATGAAGTGGTAGTTACATTAGTGACCAGTTACTGAAAGATGATGAATAACAAGAACAGACTGGCAGAAAATACTTTCAGACTTCTTTGCTTAATTGTCCTATTCCAGTGACTTCTAGTGTCTTCCTTAAGATCACGGAAATGAATAGTTTTTTTTCTTTCAGGGGTGAATGGAGAGTGTTTTCAGGCAATGAGTTGGGGGCCCTCCTGGGTTGGTGGCTCTTCACTTCTTGGAAAGAAAAGAACCAGGATCGCAATGCCCTCAAAGACACATACATGTTGTCCAGCACCGTCTCCTCCAAAATCTTGCGGGCCATCGCCTTAAAGGAGGGTTTTCATTTTGAGGTAAGGTATTTGTGGGACGTGCTCGTTTTCCTTTCTTTCGCTCTGTGGAAGATCTAAGGCATTTCGTATTCTTTTGGATTATCCCTTCAGGAAACATTAACTGGCTTTAAGTGGATGGGAAACAGAGCCAAACAGCTAATAGACCAGGGGAAAACTGTCTTATTTGCATTTGAAGAAGCTATTGGTAAGACGTGATAATGAAGATCATAAAATCGGTTATATAGAATGTAAGTAAATGAGAAAAAGGTTTGGATTTGGGCTTCAAAGAGCCACAGTGAAACAGGAACACACAGTTCACTTTGCTTTTCTAGCGCTCAGGTTGAGCGTTGGACTGTCCTGCTCCGAAATTAGTATCTCAGATATTTTTCAGCAGAAAGGAGTAACTTACAAACAATCAGGCCATTAATGTAGGAATCCTTTGTCCAGGTGACAGTGACACCAAGTCCAGCGAGAATGACTGAATAACCCCTTGCCTTAAACTGTCAATATAAATGAGCAGAAAGGAGAGCTCGCAATAGAAATTTGACGTTCATGTTTGTGCCAAAAATTTTTTAGCTATTACTTTAGTAAAAACTAATATGCATTAAGTTTATTTCTTAATATATTCATCTGTACATTCCCTGCAGCACCAACATACACACATGATTTAACTCATTGAATAAAGTATAATAGCTCAGCTTCTGCTCTTTTGTTGTCAGATTTGGCAGACTTGTGTCTCTATAGCTTTTTAGTTTTTTAATAAAAAACTTTTCTTAACATTTTTTGTCAAATGTTAATTGCATATCTATTTCTCAGTGACTCTGAAAGAAATGGATGACACTGACCTTAGCCTGCAGCAGCTTATATGGATCTAGTTAGTAACCACACAAGAGTGTAAGAGGCCAGGTGTCAAAATGAATAATGTAACTAACAAGAATATTGGGATTCAGAGAAGAAGTAAGTGTTGACTAGAACCACTAGGAACCACTTCCTGTGAGCTGGACGGAGTTGCAACAAAGCTGATGAATGAGCCCCATTTGGCCAAGAGAGGAAACCTTCCTCACAGATTCTTCAGCAAATACTTCTCGAAAGCCTGCTCTGTGCTAGGCACTGGGCTAAACTCTTTGATGTGTGGTGGTAAACGAGAAACATGCGTACACTCAACGCTGTGCGACCTCGACATGCGGTAGCCAGAAGCATGCACACACGTGGTTAGACGTGGCACTGTGCAGGAGCCCCCTCCTGAGGGTGCCTGTGACATGTGTTTCTGCAGGATACATGTGCTGCCCTTTCGTTCTGGACAAAGACGGGGTCAGTGCCGCTGTCATAAGTGCAGAGCTGGCTAGCTTTCTGGCAAGCAAGAATCTGACTTTGTCTCAGCAGCTGAAGGCCATCTATGTGGAGTAAGTTGCTGTTGACTGTTTGATTAAAGTCTTGCTTTTAACTGTTCTATTATGTTCTTGTGCATGAGACACTAATTTTTTTCTAATGCTCTTTGTTGATGAAGTCTATTTTTTATAAAGACTAAGTAAAAGATTACCTTTTCTTTCTGATACTTAACCACTTATTAGTGATTACCATTTGTGATTGCATTAATTCTTAACAAATGAGAGCATTAGTCACAGAAATGACTAATGAAATTAGTCATTAAGTGACCAGTGTCAAAAAAGATGAAATGTATTCATAATATATCTACTCAGTCTTTGTAGCAATTACTCAGGTCTGCCTGTGCAATACAGACGCATCCGGAGAATAGAGAAAGCCAGTGTGGGAGCAATGGGGCTGTGTTCCAGTAAAACTTTAATTTACAAATGCAGGCAGAAGATATTTTGTGTCATTTTGGGATCCCTGGATAGATTGTCGGACCTCTTTTTTAGTGCCGAATTATTCCTTTGAAGTTAGTTGTGATTATTTGTTTCACTTTTTTGGAACACACTGGTTGATACACATGTCCTGTGTCCACTCTGTGGAATTATTTTGTTCCTCATGTTGCACGAATTTGCATTTTTTTATAGGTATGGCTACCATATTACCAAAGCTTCCTATTTTATCTGCCATGATCAAGACATCATTAAAAAATTATTTGAAAACCTCAGAAACTGTGATGGAAAAAATAATTATCCAAAAACTTGTGGCAAATTTGAAATTTCTTCCATTAGGGACCTTACAACTGGCTACGATGATAGCCAACCTGATAAAAAAGCTGTAAGTAATGTTTGCTTTTATCAACTAAACCTCTTTTTCTATTTTCTTTTTTTTAATCATTTGAGTAGATTAACTTATTTAATCATATAATTAATTGAAATTGATTTTAGGCATGATTATAAATAAGCTATACAAATATATGGAAAGGTAAGAATCATGGGCTAGAACTGAGAGATCTGACTCGTCATCTAAGCCAACACTGTCATTTAGCACCTTAGGATATCAGTACACAGAAGTGCAGAAGTTGTCTGTGGTCGCACAGCTTGTTGGTTGTGGTCCAGGAAGAATCTGGGTCCTTTGACTCAGGATCCAGTTTTTTCTCCCCATCAGCAGTGCTCACATTTGAGGGAGCATCAGTCACCTACAAGGCTGGTTAAAACAGAGTGCTGGCACCCGGCCTGGGAGTTTCCGATTGAGCAGCTCTGGTGTGGGGGCCAAGAATTTGCATTTCTAACAAGTTCCCAGGTGATGCTGATGCCCCTGGTCCTCACTTTGAGAACCTGTTTGCTTTCCAGTTAGTTTTCCCCTATTCTCTGAAAGTATGGGGTCTGTAAAGCATGAGTTTGCGTTCCTCACCCCATGTGGACCCCCAATGGGAGTCCAAAGAAGACCCAAAGGTGGCGGAAGAGAATTGCCAGCCATGGCTGGGGGCTGGGGAAAACAGAGTATGAATATCTTTAGGAGAAGTTAGACGTGTTCTTTGCTATTTACCTTTTTACATTTTTAATTTTCATCCCCCTCAATATATTTTTAAAAGATAAATCGTATTTAAGAAGGTCGTGATGAAACATAGCAGCCCTGCCTTCTGCCGCCTCATTGCCGTGCCACCGAGACAGCCACCTTCGCGCTCGGTGGTTTCTCTGGGTGTTTATGACCAGATTCCTAAATAATGTCCTTTTATGGAAATGTTTTGACTTATCAGTGTTACAATTTATCAGTTTTCTGTTATTGAGATAAAGATTTAGTTCTTACACTTCCTGCTTCCAATGCTCCCCCTTCTCCTCTGTCTTCGCAATATGTATACTGCAGCTTTTGGCTAAATCAGATTCCATGCCTTTATTGTTATGACTAGTGATTATCGTTGCCTGCTTAGCAGTAGTGTATTTTCATCAGGTCTCCCTAATATGCATAAAGAGTTGTATTTCCTATAATTAAGAGTTGCTTTGTTCTCCGGTTCGCCCGGATTTCTGTGTAACTATCACTAGTTTTTCCCAAATCCTTCAGAAACCTCGCAGTGGGGTTTTCCTCGTGGTCTGTTTCCAGTGGCCTCCCTGCAGGGCCCTCCGTCTGGGCTGGGGCGGCTGTCGTTCTCCAGGGTTGAGTGCCTTGCTCCTGGACCCCATGGCTTACTTACTCTTTCTGTATTTATTTTCCTAGATCACATCCTCTAGACGCTTTCTGAGAACAAGCGAGTGGGAGGCAGAATTTTGGAAGCATTAGGTTTGCAAATGCCTTATTGCGCCCTCACACTTTATTGACTCACAGCTTTGAAAGCTCCGCTCCATTATTGTTTGGTCTCCAGTGTGGCTGGGGAGCCTCCGATCATTCATTCATTCAGCAAACAGTTGAAGCCTGCCGTGTGCTGGGAACAAGGATGTGGATGCCACACCGCCTCAGTCCTTTCTGTGCACCTTGGTTTTATTTTTGTCTCTGGGAAAAATTTAGGAACTTTTCTCTAAGCTTCAGGTTTGGAAACTTCACAGTAGTGTGAGTCTCTTTTTATCCATTTTTTCCTGTGCACTTGGTCTGGAGAATTATTTGTCTTAGTTTGGGGAAGTTTTTCGATTATGCATCAGGAAAGGGGGCTAGCTAACTGGTTTTTTAAGCAACTCCCTCCGTGTTCTCCGTCCTCCCGTTCGCAGGCAGTCCTGGTTAGACGCCGGCTGTGGGAGCTGGCGCGCTGCTGCTCTGCTTTCTCTCCTGGCATCCCTCCTGTCCCTGTGCTCCACGTCCGGAGATTCCCTCAACTTCAACTTTTAGCGACTCTTGACTTTTTCAGTTCTTACTCTCTAATTTATTAAAAATAGTGTCCTGTTCTTTTTTTATGTACACGATATCTTATCTCTCTAAGGATATTAATTACAGCTTTTAAAAATGTAGATCTTTTTCTCCTCTATTGTCTTTATTTCCTCCAATTTCCTTTTTTTAATTTGTTTTGGACTTTGTTTTATCTAATGTCTTTTCCCAAAAGTCTGGTGATCCTTGGTGGTCCTTTGGACACTTAAGAGTGGATCGAACACTGTGTGCGTGTGGCTCTGTGTACTCACGCAGGCCAGATGGCTCGCTTCACTCGGGGATGTTGGGCAGCAAGCCGTCTTTTTAATGGGGCCCCCACTGGAGGCCTTCTCCGGAGACGCCTGGCCTTAATAGTGTGTGCGAGGGCTCCAGGTTGGGATGCCAAGGCCCTGGAGGCGTGGCTGGGGCACAGCTGGGTGTCTTAGCTGGGGGCTTTCACTTGATGCCTCTGTTTTCACCATACCCTGCCCTCCGTGGTGCCTTGTGTCTCCAGCTCCTGAGCCTTCCAGGTTCAGTCTCCAGAGAATTAAAGCATCTCCTGCAGAGATAGGAAGAGGTGGTTTCCTGACTGCATGGGCTGGGGCGAAGATCTGGGGGGCTCCGACAGCTTCTTCCAAACGCTGTTCCTGTTTCCACCTCTGCCTCGCACCGCCCTTTGCTGTGCCTGGTTCCTCTGCCTGGCCGGGATTCTGCAGAGCACGTTGTCCTGGTTCTCGTCCGTGTCTCCTCCTGCAGACACTCAGATTTCATTGTCTTATGTCCCGTCAGACCGTTCTGATCTGACATCTGTTTCCTAACTTGCACGGTTGGTTGGCAGCCGCACAACTGCTATCTTTTCTTTGCCTCTTTGCCCTCGTGTTTATGCTTATTTAAATACTTCTGTAATTTTAGTGGAGTTTTGAGAGCTGTCAACTACAAATACACCTGCCAGAAGCTTTATCTTAAAAAAAAAAAAAAACCGAAAAACTCTTTATGGACTTTTTTTTTGGTGCAAAATTTCATTTTGTAACACTGAAATATGATCTGGTTTGGGTGTATTTATTAGTGTATTATTAGTCTATTTAAGTCAATTTCTTGTGAAATGATGTGTTTCAATCTTAAAACTTTAAGTAACTTTAATAGAACTAGGAAGGTAAAAACTAGTACACAAATTTAATTTTCTTTTTTTAATTAATTGATTTGGTTATATTAATTGCAAGTAAAAATTGTCTCTATGTATATGTAAATGTGTGTACATAGTGATGGTTCACTCAGGGTAATCCATATATGCATCGCCTCACATACTTTTCATTTATTTGTGTGAGAGCACTTGGAATCTGCGCTCCTGGCAATATTTAAGTATCCAATACATCGTTATTAACTGTAGTCACCACGTTGTACAAGAGATCCCTTGAACTTATTCCTCCTAACTTATCTAACCAAAACTTTGTCCCCAACATCTCTCCAGCTCCCCTCCCCTCCTCCTCCACCAGCCCCTGGTGAGCACCGTTCTGTCTCTGCTTCTAAGGGTTCAACTTTTTTCGATTCCACATGTGAGCGAGATCCTGTGGTGTTTGTCTTTCTGTGCCTGGCTTAGTTCACCCAGCGTAATGTTCTCCAAGTTTGTCTGTGTTGTCACAAATGGCAGGATTTCCCTACTTTTTTAGGCTGAATAGTATTTCATTGTGTATATATACCACATTTTCATAAATTATCAGTCTCATTTAGTATTTCATTTGTATGGAGCACATTTTCTGATTTCCTCAAAAATGTTCTATCCTAACCAATACATTCGTTTGGCATTTATTTTCTTGTTTATGCAGGGGAAAATGTCGGTTAGGCCAGAAGAGTATATGTTACTATTTAGATTTATAATATGTGTAAATTAATTCCTAGGTCCTTCCTACTAGTAAAAGCAGCCAAATGATCACCTTTACCTTTGCTAATGGAGGCGTGGCCACCATGCGGACCAGCGGGACAGAGCCCAAGATCAAATACTATGCAGAGCTGTGTGCCCCTCCTGGAAACAGGTATGATGGGGATGGCAGCTGGTGGGATTTTTATTCCTCAAACTTCTAACTGGTTATTCACATGCTAAGTAAAATGTTTCCTATTTCCACTATGTAGTTTAATTAGAAACACTGTTTCAGAACCTGCAGCAATATTGTGCTATTAACAGCTGCTATCAGCCTCCAAGGATGAGTGTTTACTTCTTCCGTAATTACTTCCGTCCTAACTTTCTTTGTATGGGAAAATTTCATCCCTGATTTCAGTAATAGTAATGGAATTTCCTTTTTCTAAGTACTTTTCACTGGAGGCTAGCATCAGTGAGTTTTTCTCTTTTTCTCGCACTACAGTCTTTCCATGTCTCTGATAAAGTAAATTCAAATCCATTCCGTATACGTTCAGCAAGTATCTTTGAGCACCCCTTGTGTATAGGCTTGTGCTAGGGCCCAGGGAGGGTAAGGAACCTCGTCAGGAAGAAAACTGGTATTAATAGCCTCAGGGTCATGTTTCTGTGACCTCGATGAAGAGTCTTGAGTTGGTCGCCATCCAACAACCTTACCATTTTGAGCTTTCACACACTCAGTGCATGGACGTAGCACGTGCGAGTGTGATACTGCACACCCATCCGGCCCCATCTAATGCTCAGTTAACCTGTACTTCCCTGTTCAGAATACAGTTGTAAATCAGGAAGAAAAATTTTTTTAAAATGAATTAAGAGCCGGGCGCGGTGGCTCACGCCTGTAATCCTAGCACTCTGGGAGGCCGAGGCGGGCGGATCGTTTGAGCTCAGGAGTTCGAGAACAGCCTGAGCAAGAGCGAGACTCCGTCTCTACCAAAAATAGAAAGAAATTAATTGGACAGCTAAAAATACATAGAAAAAATTAGCCGGGCATGGTGGCGCATG
>CAUYSK010012160.1:0-10124 GCA_963575035.1 Avahi laniger | reverse complement strand
GGCCATTTTCTACTCTATTTCACTAAAAAGAGATGCCGATCAACCACACGCAGAACTGAATTCATGGTCCACACGTGGGTTGCCACCTACAGTTCAGAAAACACTGGTGAACCCAGAGCAGAGCACTTCCTCAAGGGGCCGCAAGAGCTTGTCTTGGCAGATGATGGAGCATGCTCCCTTCCAGGCTCTGATCACCTCCACTTTCTTTAATGCCCACCTACTGTGTGTTTCTCTGTACGCTAAGCTGTTTGTCCAGCCTTTCTGGTCTTAAGGTACCAAGCTCAGGATGTTCCCTCTGCTGCATGCACGGATGCCCTCTGCCATGTGGTCTGAACTGAATGACTTTAGGCTCCATGGGAAGTCTTGGGGCTTGGTATTTGTGGTGGTCTTTTTGATGTGTTGGCCAGGCTACAGTCCCCAGTTATTTAACCAAATGCTAATCTAGGTATTGCCATTGACAGTATTTTGTAAACATGATTAAAACCCATAATCTGTTGACTTTAAGGGAGATTATCCTTGA
Source organism: Avahi laniger (assembly GCA_963575035.1). NCBI lineage: Eukaryota > Metazoa > Chordata > Mammalia > Primates > Indriidae > Avahi > Avahi laniger. The sequence goes on along the minus strand of CAUYSK010012160.1, from coordinate 9,604 downwards.
AAATCTATGTGGGCCTTTTGAAGCTTCTGAGGATTCCCTGAAGAAAAAGAGATTCTGTTTGTGGACGGCAGCTTTAGCCTATGCTGGGGAGTTTCCAGCCTGCCCTTCTGGATGCCTGCCCTGTGGGTGTGGACTTGCCTAGCCAGCCCCACAATCAGATACACAGTTAATATCTATGTGTCTACCTATCTATGAGAGACGAAAGAGACAAGATGGAGATTTCATCCTCTATCTTGCTTGGAGATAAGCAAACCAGCAGGCTCCTCTTTCTGCTCCTTCCCTGAAAGGCAGGTACTTCCCAAAGTCTGTCTTTGTTTCCTTTCTTGTAATAACACCATCCAGGCACCCAGCCCAGTAAATATTTGGCTGTCATTGTCATCATTATTGTCACCATTATGGAGTGAAATTTTTAAAGGAGCATAGAATTCCAGATTAATGAAAAGCCATCCTTGACCAACAGAGAAGAGATGGGAAGACAGGACTGTTTCTTGCCACTGCCTGTGTTTGATAGGAGTTCGCCACTGTTTTTCTGCTTTCAGTGGAGATGACACCTGTTGTTTTCTCATCTCAGTAATGGAGGCATCATCTCTTTATAGAAGAGATCATCTCTTATAGAAGCATCATCTCTTTGTCCAGAATCCAGAAGGCCGATGATTAAAAATATTCCATGTTGGCAGTGAAGCACAAGGAGACGCTGGCCATGCCGACATCACTCTCATGCCCACGGGCAGAGGGCAGCTGCTGCAGGGGCCACAGAGCATGGGTAACTCCCCATTGCTGACCCGAGTGGAGGTGTGTCTGTCCTCTGGCAGACTGACAAAGGAACAAGGAAGGGATCTGCTCTGGCACCAAAAGATAATGAGGACATCTCTCGACCCCATTTTCTTCAAGTTTTACTTTCTCACCTTCCTCCTGTATAACACCCCCAAACTTCTCCAGAGGGTAGCCTGCGCCTGCCACCTCCACTTCATCCTTCCAGCCTGGCTTCCCTACTGAATAGGATTCCCAGGCATCAGTGAGAACCCCAGAGCCGCTTCCGAAGGCTGTCCCTAATTCCTGAGCAGCACTCACACCTGCTGGCCACCCCCTGAGCCTTCAGGGCACTGCCCCCTCCCTAATCACTGGTGGCTCCTTTGCTGACTCCTCTTTCTGCCCCTGTCCCTGAATGCAGGTACTCCCCCAAGTTCTTACTTTGTTTTTGTCCCTGTCTACTGCCTCCCCTTGATGAGTCACTGGCTCCCATAGCCTCAAAGAGCTCCTCAAGGAAGCTGGCTATCCCTCCATCCATCTCTATTTGTTTCCCTGACTCCAGATATGCAAAAATATGTGCTGAACTGAGAGTGGGGCACTCACTATCTCCCACTCTACTTTTGCATTAATCTCTCCAACTCCAGGTGCTGCTTGTTCAAATCCAACCTAAAACCTGTGGCCCAGAGTCGTCTTCTTTAAGTTCAGCTCTATGTTACTTTCCCATTCAATAGCTCTGAAGAGCTGCCGTTTGCCCCATGAACAAAATTGACACACCTTACTATGGCACCTAAGGTCCCTTGTAATCTGACCACAACCACCACCTTTTCAGGCTTATTTCTCCACTACTCATTTTCAACAACCTGGATATACTTTAAACCTCAAACCACCACTTGAATATCCTATCTTTATAACTTTATTCATTTTGTTTCATCCACCAGAATGCCCTTCTACCAAACTTTTAAAAAAGTAACATTTTTTTCTGATTATAAAACATATTGAAATGAAAATAAATAGACAATAAAGTCTATGAGCCTACTAATTCAATGTAGGATATTAGCTGGAAAATGCTCCCACATTCCCAGATAAAATTGTTTTAGAATTGAAACTTATGAGGGAACCCAAGGTTGGCTTATAAGGCATCTGTTCATATTACCAGAACCAATTTTTTTAACCCCAAATAATTCAGTGTTTCTTCCTAAGGACAAGGACACTCTCTTACATAACTATAGCATAGTTATCAAAATCAGTGTATAGTAATAGTATAGTATAGTAATACTATATACTCATACTATACTATACTATTACTATACTATACCATATGGTATACTCATATAGTGTGTGTGTGTGTGTGTGTGTGTGTGTGTGTGTGTAGTAAACATTAGCTATTATCTAATCCACGGTCCATATTCAAATTTCATCCACAGTCTGCATCCTTTATAGCTGATTTTCCACTTCATTCCAGAATCCATCCAGCATTACCAGGGACATTCAATTGTCATGCTTATGTTTGTGTCCTCTGATCTGGGACAGAGCTCCAGCCTTTTCTTGCACTTCTTGACCTTCACATTATTTTTTAACGGAACAGGCCAGTTATTCTGTAGAACGTCCCTCAGTTTGGGTTCGTCTGATGTGTTTTCGGGATTAGGTTCAGTTTGTGGCTTTGGATGGAGATTCCGCAGAAGTGATGTGGTGCACTTCCCAGTGCCGCATGTCAGGAGGCACATGATGTTGATTTGACCCAATATTGGTGATATTAACTTTAATGATTTGGTAAAGCAATGCCCGCCAGGTTTCTGCATTATAAAGTTACTATGCTTCCCCCTGGAATGAGTATATAATTTGTGGGAAGATGCTCTGAGGCTTTGAAAATATCCTGTCCCTCCCTTGTCAAACATTCACCCATTAGTTCTAGCACCCATTGGTGATTTTCTAACTCCATCACTCCTTCTGTATTTATTGCTTAGCATTCTAGTATATGGAAGAACTATCCCTTCTTCCTTATTTACGTATTTATTTACTAATCTGTTTATTTAAATCAATATAGATTTAGGGATTGTGATTTTACTCAGTGAGTTATAATCCATTACTGTCATTATTCATATTCATGCTCAAATTGTGCCAGATTTGACCAGAGGGATTCCTTCAAGTTGATTCCTGTGTCCTCATCATTCTTTGAGCACACCTTCCTGGTCTGGAAGACCCAGAGGTTTTGGCCTCCTCTTGTACTTTCCTTGACCCAGACCCAAGGAGCTTCTAGAACTAATTAGATTTCACCTTTCTGAAGAGCAGTAGAGGACCACAAAAGGACACCTGATGCATCTGTTCTCGTGGGCCTGTGCTCTAGTTGACATGTGTTTGAAGTTCTCCTCTTAGGGTATTTATGGTTTTATAATTTAAAGTAATAAAATTACCTTATTTATTATCCACATTGTCTTCACTTTCATCTTCTTGTATTTTTTTCATTAAAGATTGAACAACACACACACATTCACAGTTATATGAAATGAAAGGCTTTCCCTTTGCTAATTGAAGAACCAGATGGAGAAGCAGTCTAGACCAGGGGTCAGTGAACTGCATCCCTCTCCTGTTCTTGTAAATAAAGTTTTCTCAGAATATAGCCACACCTGTTGGCTAACCCATTATCAGTGGTTGCTTTTGCCCTACAATGGCAGAGTTGAGTAGTTATAACAGAGACCATGTGGCCCACAATGCCTAAAATGTTTACTGTTTGGAGTGTTAGAGAAAAAGCTTGCCAATCTCTGGTCTAGATGATGTTAGGTTGGGACAAGGAGGAAGGGAAAGAGATGTCTTTTCTGGGTGGGGCTCTACTGAGAAATAGATAACATTAGAAGATGCTTTGTCCATTAGGAGGAACAAATTGGACAGAAGAGGGGCTTCCAAGAAGGAACAGATGATGTGTCAAGGGGATTTCCAAGGACTAACAGATGATTGGTCTACAATAGGGGAGTCTTCAAGGACTAACCAATCAGAAAGAGGTAGAAAGGCCACAAAGTGGAGATATGATCAAGGCCACAAATGAGGGTCTCTGGAGCATGTGTACAAGTAAGGTGACAGTACACTCAAGTGACCCACCCTCATTAACATAGTAAAAAATCATACCAGCTCCAGGACAGTTTAGAAATATCATGGCAACTTCCAGAAATTGCCTTACAAGGTTAAAAATGGGGAGGGTTCCCAATTACTGGAATTCTCCACCCCTTTCCAAGAAAAACCATGAATATTCCACCTTCCATGTAACATAAAATTAGGAAATCAGCATGAAAGGGAAAATCTTGTTAAACTGAGCGTCTCCTCCACTCCCAGGGGTTGACCCATTCCTTCTCTGGAATGCACTATGCTTTAATAAACTTTGGCACTTTGCTTGCTTGCATCTGCTTGGTCTGCTTGTTTGCTCTGTCTACTTGGTACCGGTAATCATTCTTTGGTACTGGGAACCAAGAACCAGGGAACACAGACCTGACATCTGGTCCCCACACCTGACACTGAGAACCCAAGCCTATAAGGGGAGCTAAACATTACTGAAATCAATGAGAAATCTGATGTCTATGAATTCAGGCTCCCACACACAGCTACTTGCTCCTTACATGGGGGTTAGCTTTTGAAGTTGACATGTAAAGCAACAATCACACACACACACACACACACACACACACACACACACACACACTTACTCTGGAAAGTCTCTTGAAAGTTGCCATGTTGGAGACTGGTATACCAGTTCTCACTGAGTTCTGCACAGCCAGTTCTACCAGCATCTATAAACTGCGTTGAGCACTTCAACAATGTACACATGCAACACATGCAAGTTGCATAGAACCACTACTATAAGCAGCATCCCCAACCCTGAGACCAACAGGCTGTAATCTGCCGTGTAATCAACTGCAATTCTGAAACCAAATCTCATGTGGGCTAGCAATGTTTGCAGTGAATAAATTATTAAAAACCTTAGTATAGCACCCTCCAGAAGCTCTCTCATTTGGAAAATTGCAAAAGAAAATTGCAGTGGGAAATGTTTTGCCAGCATGAGAAAGCTAGGGGAAAAAACTTGAACTTTTAAACATATATTGAGAGAGACTTTATATTTTTTATGTCTCTATCCTTGTAAATTACTTCAATTATCAGTGAGTGCAGCAAACACCATCCAATTGTGAGTGATTAAAAAAGTGATTTGAAAGACCATTCCAAATACGTTTGAAGTGTTATTCTGTGATTAATACAACAATTAGACACCATGTCATACTCACTGGATTGGTAAAATATGAATCAGATTACACTCAGCGCTGACTAGGATATGGGGACTTGGGAATGCTTAAGCTTTGCTAGTGGGAGCGAAGTGGACAAAACTTCTCTGAAGAGTGATTTGGGAAGGACTAGTAAAGGTACGACAAGCCCACCCCACCACCCAGTAATGTGGCTTCTGCTTAGCTGCCCTTGAATAGCAATTCTCAAAGTGTGGCCCCTGACCCCCGGGGATTCCTGAGATGCTTCCAAGGGGACCTGCAAGGTCAAAACAATTTTCAGAACAATACAAAGATGTTATTTGTCTTTTCCATTGTGAGGATATTTGCAGTGATGGTGTTCAAGCGATGGTGGGTGAACTGCTGGCGCCTTAGCAGGAATCAAGGCAGTGGCCCTAACCTGTGCTAACTGTCATTGCCTTGTCCTTCTTCAGTAAAACAAAACAAAACAGTTTTACTGAAGGATGTTCTTGACGGAGCAGTAAAATTTTTAAATTAAAAAATTCTCAACCCTGGAGTACCTATCTTTTTAATGTTCTATGTGATGAAATGGGAGTTATGTCTAAAGCCCTTCCGCTGAACACTCAAGAGGAAAAGCACATATGTGACTGCCTGAGTTGAAAGATGAACTAGCCACTTTTTTCATATATTTTTACTTGAAAGAACAACAGAAAAACAGGTTATTCAGATTTGGCTATTTGGCAGCTATTTTCTCAAAAAGGACTGAGCCTGTCACTTCAAGGGAAATGACAGATAATATTTGTGGCCAATGATAAAATTTGAGCTTTCAAATTGTGGGAAACTTGTATTCACCACTGTTAGTTTGACACCTTCTTGATACTTCCAGTTTCCTCTGATGAGGCAAAGGTGATTAACGAATACAGCTCTTTTTTTTTTATTTCTGCATATTATGGGGGTACAAATGTTTAGGTTACATATGTTGCCCTAGTCCGGCCCCCCACCCCTGAGTCAGAGCTTCAAGCATGTCCATCCCCCAGACAGTGCGTGTCACACTCATTATGTGTGAATATACCCATCCCCTCCTCCCCCCTACCATCTGCCTGACGCCTGATAAATGTTATTACTATATGTGTACTTAGGTGTTGATCAGTGGAACCAATTTGATGGTGAGTACATGTGGTACTTATTTTTCCATTTTTAGTAGAATGGGTTCTAGCTCTATCCAGGAAAATATAAGAGGTGCTATATCATCATTGTTTCTTATAGCTAAATAGTACTCCGTGATATACACATACCACATTTTATTAATTCACTCATGTATTGATGGGCACTTGGGTTGTTTCCACATCTTTGCAATTGTGAATTGTGCTGAATGCAGCTCTTTGATACTGTGTAATGAAGTGTGCCAACATTTGGAAGATCAGCAAGACTCCCTGAACCAATATTTTCCGAATGATCAACGTAGGACGTTAGAAGTCACGAGTAAAAGATTTATTATAAGTGCAAGATAGACCAATGCCTTTTAATACAATAGAGCACAAAAAGTTCACTAATATGGTTTCAGATTTCACATTGCAGCTAATCTTTAGGAAACTACCACTAGTCAAGTTTTGGTATATTATCAAAGAATATGGCCGAGCCTGGTGGCTCGCTCACACCTGTAATCCTAGCATTCTGGGAGGCCAAGATGGGAGGATTGTTTGAGGCCAGGAGCTCAAGATCAGACTAAGCAAAAGCAAGACTGTCTCTACAAAAATAGAAAAAAATTAGCCAGGCGTGGTGGTGCATGCCTGTGGGCCCAGCTACTCTGGAGGCTGAGGCAGGAGGTTGATCTCAGGAGTTGGATGTTGCAGTGAGCTATGACGATGCCACTGCACCCTAGCTGGGTTGACTGAATGAGATTCTGTCTATTAAAAAAAAAAAAAGAATATCCACAATTATCTAAAAAGGCTATTACATTGTTCCTCTCTTTTCCAGCTATGTCTCCGTGAGGCTAAGAGGCCAAATTTCCTTTATAGATTTCAAGCAAAACAATACAGCACAATAGACATTAAAGAGATTTATAAAAATGAAAAACAATACTACTTCTCTTACTAATTTTTTATTTTGCAAAATATTTTTCAAAAAATATGTTATTTATATTGACATGTAATGGATTTATTGTTATTTTAAATTAATATTTTTAAAATTCTCAATTTTAATTTCTAAATGGGTAACAAAGGTGTCTATTGATAGGTGTAACCCCCTAAAATGAAAGCTCTTTGTGGCCTTCAATAATTGTTAAAAGTGTCAACGAATCCTGAGATTTAAAAAGTTTGAGAAATGCTAAGCTAGAAATCAAACTCTTCCACAAATTCACAAGATCTAGATACGGGGCCTCACTGTGGCATTGTTTGAAATAGTGAAAAACTTGGAAAGAACCTATCTGCCCTTTAGAATGGATCAATAAGCTGTCATTTGGTCCTATGTTGTACTAATTAGCAATTGAAATAAATGAATTAAATCTACATGCATAAGTGTGGACAAATTAAAAAAAATCACAAGGTTTAAGAAGCAAATTGTAAGAGACTGCATAATTTGGTATTACTTATATGATTTTTAATTGCATGACTAAAAGTTATTTATGGATATATGCATATGTAGTAAATACATTAAAAACATGCATGGAAATTATACCACCTTCAAGACAGTGATTTCTTTCAGAGCAGGTTAAGAGAGAAAAAGATGAGAGAATAAGGCTTAGACTATAACATTACACCATTTCTTAGGAAATGAAAAGATCTAAAGCAAATTAAGTTAACATAAAGTGAATAGGAATTTGTTTATATCATTTTCTATAACTTTCTGTGTGTTTCAAACACTTCGTAAAAGAAAACAAAAAAAAATCCTTCTTCAGCACCTGTCATAAATTACTTATTTTGCAATAAAGGTATATCATTTTTGTTGTTGTTCAGTAAGGATCAGTTTCTCCTCACTTGCTCTTAATAAATGTTGAATTGTAGCCTTAAAGAATATCAGTGTAAACTGTGTAAATTCCTCCCCTGCTTGGGAAACCCTTATACCTTTGTTTGGCCCTAAGATTAGAAAGTGGGATGTATGTATAGGGAGAGCTTTCACTTTCTCTGTATTGTTCTAGTTTTTTCCTATAATAACTTTTTATCAGGAAAAAGACTAAATGTTTCCATTGGGAAAACAGCAAGAAGTTATTGTCCTTTTGTTTTCATATTTAAATAATATTGAGACCAATTTCTTCATTCCATTGTGTAAACTGATTTTTTTCATGTAGCCTTTAACTATTTTCCTACGTTATTAATCTTCGATATTGCCATTTTCCCAGCTGCCTGATATCCCACTTTACGAGATGTCATACGTGTTGAAAATCTTATATTTTTAGTTACCTTGGCTGCTTCTAGTTTGTTTGTGTTGCTATTATAAATAAGATTTTGATGAGCCTCTTTGTACATAATCTTCTTCTTGACTTTTCATCATTTTCTGAAATCTTAATGTTGCTTCCCTTGGGCAAAGTGCTTAGCTTTCCTGAGCCCCAGGCAGGATTGGAATGGTTCTTAGCCAGGGGCAATATTGTCCCCTAAAATGTCTGGAGACATTTTGGGTTGTCATAGCTAAAGGATGAGGGGGGTTGCTGCTGGTATGCAGTGAGTGGGGTCTGGGGTGCTGCTAGACATCCTGCCATGCACAGGACAGTCCCCGCAACAGAATTCTCCGACCCAGAATGTCAATGGTGCTAGGGTTGAGAAAACCTGGAATAGAATCATCATTAATGTTCCTTCCTGGATTGGAAATTACTGGAGACTTCTGGAGGGACTCTGTCTGGACAGGGATGGGGGAGGGGTCCTCACCCCAGATTGGGAGCCCCTAAGGAGGATAGGCCTGAGTACAGAGCACAGGGGGGCTTCCCAAAAAACAAAAACTCTCCCTGGAGCGTCTGGCTCTGGAAGTCTGGGATGGAACCCAGGATTCTGTACCTTTAGCAAGTGCCCTGTGAATCAAAGGAAGACCCTGGGTAGAACTGTGCTCCCACTTGCCTGTCCCTCAAAATCTCAGGGGGACAGAGGCATATGACAAATGGGCAGACTTTCTAAGCAAATTTTGGGGTGGAGTTTTGTTTGGGTTTGGTTGTTGGTTTGTTTGTTTTAAGCTCTAAAAGCGATTCTGATGAAACCAGCCTAGAAGCTCACACCAGCTTCGGAGGATGTCTTTGGGAGTTACCTGGGTGCCGATTCATTCATTCCTTTGTACATTTATGTACAAAATGCTAGGATTAAACAGATGATTTAGACAGTGTTTGTTGTCAAGGACTCAAAATCTAATTGGAAGATGGACCCATTAGCAATTCATTTACAAGTCGACTGTCTGTGACAAAGGCATGAACAAAATTCACTGAGAGCACGGAGAAAGGAGGGGCCCACTGTGCCTGAGGACTTCATGGAGGAGGCTGATTTTTGAAGTGTGTCTTGAAGGCAGAGAAGGGGGCAGTAGGAAGGAAATTGTGTATTCTGGACAGCAGAAACAGTGGAAGGAGGCCCCTTGGCAAAGAAGAGGCAGGAGGACCAAAGAGAGAAGGGGAGGCCCCTCTTGGCTGACGACTCCACATGCAACTCAGCGGCACAGCA
>CAUYSK010012159.1:0-30925 GCA_963575035.1 Avahi laniger | reverse complement strand
GCTACATGGTGGTTCAGCTAAATAGGTTAAATAACTCAACATTATTTCTGTGTGTGCTGTAAGTTACAAAGAACCAACTTTTCAATCATGATGTTCTGGAAGTTAAAGATATTTTACATTAAAAAGGTAGTTTGAGGCCGGCCGGGCGGGGCGGTGGCTTACGCCTGTAATCCTAGCTCTCTGGGAGGCCGAGCGAGGCAGGCGGATCGTTTGAGCTCAGGAGTTCGAAACCAGCCTGAGCAAGAGCGAGACCCCGTCTCTACTAAAAATAGAAAGAAATTAATTGAACAACTAAAAATATATTGAAAAAACTAGCCGGGCATGGTGGTGCATGCCTGTAGTCCCAGCTACTCGGGAGGCTGAGGCAGGAGGATCGCTTGAGCCCAGGAATTTGAGGTTGCTGTGAGCTAAGATGACGCCATGGCACTCTAGCCCAGGCAAGAGAGTGAGACTCTGTCTCAAAAAAAAAAAAAAAAAATACAGGACGTTTCCAGCGCCCATACCAGAAACAGTAGTGTACTGGCTCAACAATATATTGTGAGACTAGTAGTTCATTCTTTTTCATTGCAATGTAGTATTCTATTATATGGATATACCATAATATATATATCCTATCTACTATTGATGGACATTCAGATTGTTTCCAGTTTGGAGCTATGATGAGGCTGCTCTGAACATTTGCGTACTTGTCTTTGGGTGGACAGACGTTCTCATTCTATTGAGTATATGTTCACAGATGAAGTTGCTAGGTCATAGGTATGTTTGGCTTTAGTACATGCTATAAACAGTTTTTCAAAGTGGTTACACCTGTGTACACTCCTACTGGAGTTCTAGTTTTTCCACAGCCTTGTCAACACTTAGCATTGTCTGTATGTTAATTTTAACCATCCTATAGGGGTACTCTAGTAACTCAGTGGATTTAATTGGCATTTCTCTCATGACAAATACAGTTTAGTATCTCAGCAGATGCTTATTGGCCCTTTGTGTATCCTCTTTTGTGAAATGTCCCTTCAAGTCTTACGCCTACTTTTAAAATTGAGTTTTCTATATTTTTGAAATTTATTTAGGAGTTCTCGATATGTGCTGGATTTGAGTTCTTTGTCAGTTACTTACATTATTATATAAATATCTTCTCCTTGTCTGCACATACATTATCTTTTTTCCTTTTATCTTTAGTTGACACCAAATATTGTACATATTTATGGGGTACAGAGTGATATTTTGATACATGTATGAAGTGTGTAATGATCAAATCAGGGTAATTAGCATATCTATCACCTTGAACATTTATCATTTATTTCTATTGTGAACATTCAAAATCTTCTCTTTTAGCTTTCTGAAAATATATACTAATTATTGTTAATCATACTCGCCCTACAATGCTATAGAATACCAAAACTTATTCTTCCCATTAGCTGTAACTTTGCATATGTCAACTTACCTCTCCTGTTCTCCCCTACTCTCACGCTTCCAAGCCTCTGATCGCCACAGTTCTGCTCTCTACTTCTATGAGCTCAATTTTTTTTTTAGTTCCCACATCTGAGTGAGAACATGTGTTATTTATCTTTCTGTACCTGACTTATTTCCTGTAACATTAATGTCCTCCAGGCTTATCCATGTTGCTGTGAATGACAGGATTTCATTCTTTTTCATGGCTGAATAGTATTCCACTGTGTATATAAACCACATTTTATTTATCTATTCACCTGCTGATAGACATGTAGGTTGAATTTATTTTTGGCTACTGTGAACAGTGCTGCAATAGACATAGGAATGCAGATATCTCTTTGATACACTGATTTCCTTTCCTTTGGATAAATACCCAGTAGGGTGATTGCTGGATCACATGGTAGATTAGTTTTAGTTTTTTGAGGAACCTCCATACGGTTTTCCACAATAGCTATACTAATTTACATTCCTACTGATAGTATATAAAAGTTTTCTTTTCTCAGCATCCTTGCCAGCATTTGTTATTTTTTGTCTTTTTGATGATAACCATTTTAACTGGGGTGAGAGATATCTCATTGTGGTTTTGATTTGCATTTCCCTGATGATTAGCAATGTTGAACATTTTTCATATACTTATTGGCTGTTTGTATGTCTCCTTTTGAGAAATATTTATGTAGATTCTTTGTCCACTTTTTGATGGGATTATTTGGGTTTTTTGCTGTTGAGTTGTTTGAGTTCTTAGTATCCTATGGATATTAACCCCTTGTTGGATGAGCAGCTTGCAAACATTTTCTCCCATTCTAAGGTTGTCTCTTCACGCTCTTGGTTGTTTTCTTTGCTATGCAGAAGGTTTTCAGTTTGATATAGTCCCATTTGTCTATTTTTGTTTTTGTTGCCTGTGCTTTTGAAGTCTAACCTCTAAAATCTTTGCCTAGAGCAATGTCCTGAAGCATTTCCCCCATGTTTTCTTCTAATAGTTTTATAGTTTCAGGTCTTATGTTTAAGTTTTTAATCCATCTTGAGTTGATTTTTATGTATGGTGAGAGACAGGGGTCTAATTTCATTTTCTGCATATGGCTATCCAGTTTTCCCAGCACCCTTTTTTTTTTTTTTTTTTTTTTGAGACGAGGTCTCACTCTGTTGCCCAGGCTAGAGTGCAGTGACATCATTATAGCTCACTGCAACCTCCTAGGCTCAAGTGATCCTACTGGCTTAGCCTCTTGAGTAGCTAGGACTACAGGTGTATGCCACCACACCCAGCTAATTTTTTATTTTTATTTTTTGTAAGAGGGGATCCCGCTGTGTTGCTCAGACTGGTCTCAAACTCCTGCCTTAAGTAATCCTCCCACCTTGGCCTCCCAAAGTGTTGGGATTATGGGCGTGAGATGCCACTCCTGGCCCCTGGCACCATTTATTGAAGAGATGTCCTTTCCCCAATGTATGTTCTTGGCACCTTTGTCAAAAATCAGTTAGCTATAAATATGTGGATTTATTTCTGGGTTCTCTATTCTGGGTTTACTTCTGGGTTCTCATGTAGACCAATGAGTCTATGTATCTGTTTTTATACCAAAACCATATTGTTTTGGTTACTATAGCTTTGTAGTATATTTTGAAATCAGGTAGTGTGATGCCTCCAGCTTTGCTCTTTTTGCTCAGGATTGCTTTGGCTATTCAGGGTCTTTTGTGGTTCCATACAAATTCTAGGATTTTTTTTTTCTATTTCTATGAAGACTATCATTGGTATTTTGATAGGGATTGCATTGTAAATTGCTTTTGGTAGTATGATCATTTTAACATTAATTCTCCTAACCCATGAACATGAAATGTTGTTCCATGTTTTTGTGTCCTCTTCAATTTCTTTCCTCAATGTTTTATAGTTTTCATTGCAGAGATCTTTTACCTCCTTGGTTAAATTTAATACCTGGCCACCTCCTCGGTATTTTATTTCTCTGTAGCTACTGTAAATGGGATTGCTTTCTTGATTTCTTTTTCAGCTAGTTCACTATGGTGTGATAGAAATGCTACTGATTTTTGTATGTTGATTTTGTATCCTGTAACTTTATTCAATTCATAATCAGTTCTAAGAGTTTTTTGGTGGAATCTTTAGGTTTCTGTATTTATAAGATCATGTTGTCTGCAAGGAGAGACAATTTGACTCCTCTATTCCAATTTGAATGCCCTTTATTTCTTTCTCTTGCCTAATTGCTCTGGCTGGGGCTTCCAGTACTATGTTGTGTGGTGAAAGTGGGCATCCTTGTCTTGTTCCAGTTCTCAGGGCCCCATTGATATGATGTTAGCTGTGGATTTTCATATATAGCCTTTATTGTGTTGAGATATGTTCCTTCTGCACCTAATTTGTTGAGAGTTTTTATTATAAAAGTATGTTGAATTTTATCAAATGCTTTTTCTGTATCTATTGACATGATCATATTTTTTGTGTGTTTCCTTCTGTTGACATGATATATCGCATGTATTGATTTGTGTGTGTTGACCCATCTTGCATTCCTGGAATAAATCACACATGATCATGGTATATTATCTTTTTGATGTATTGTTGGATTCTGTGTGCTAGTATTTTGTTGAGGATTTTTGCATCTGTGTTTATCAAGGATATTGGCCTGTAGCTTTCTGTTTTTGTTGTGTCCTTGTCTGGTTTTGATATCAGGGTAATGCTGGCCTCATAGAATGCATTCAAAAGAATTTCTTCCTCTTCGATTTTTTTGGAATAGTTTAGAAGAATTAGTTAGTTCTTTAAAAGTTTGGTAGAATTCAGTGGTAAAGTCATCTGGTTCTGGGCTTTTCTTTGTTGGTAGACTCTTTATTATTCATTTAGTCTCATCGCTTATTATTAATCTGTTCAAATTTTCCATTTCTTTTTGGTTCAATCTTGGTAGGTTATATGCATCCAGGAATGTATTCATTTCCTCTAGGTTTTCTAATTTGTTGGTGTATAATTGTTTATAATAGTCTCTAATGATCCTTTGCATTCTTGTGGTATCAGTTGTAATGTCTCCTTTTTCATTTTTGACTTTTGTTTTAAGAGACGGGGTCTCACTATGTTGTCTAGGCTGGAGGGCAGTGGCTATTCACAGACAGGATCATCGTGCACTGCAGCCTCAAACTCCTGGCCTCAAGCCATCTTCCCGTCTCAGCCAATATATTCAGTGGCTGGGACTACAAGTATGCACCACCACGCCTGGCTTCTCATTTTATTTATTTAGGTCTTCTCTCTTTTTTCCCTAGTCTAGCTAATGATATATCAGTTTTGTTTATCTTTTTCAAAAAAACCAACTTTTTATTTTTTTGATCTTTTGGCTTTTTTAGTTTCTATTTCATTTGGTTCTGCTTTGATCTTTATTATTTCTTTGCTCATATTAATTTTGGGTTGGTTTGCTCTTGCTTTTCTAGTTCCATGAGGTGTATCATTAGGTTCCTTATCTGAAATCTTTCTACTTTATTGACATAGGCGTTTATTGCTATAAACTTCCTTCTTAGTGCTACTCTTTCTGTATCCCATAGGTTTTGGTGTATTGTGTTTTTATGTTCATTTGTATCAAGCAGTTTTTTGATTTCCTTCTTAATTTCTTCATTGACCCAGTGGTCATTCCAGAATACGTTATTTAATTTCCGTGTGTGGGTATAGTTTCCAGAGTTCCTCTTGCTATTAATGTCTAGTTTTATTCCATTGTGGTCTGAGAAGACACTCGATATAATTTTGATTTTTTTATATTCATGGAGATTTGTTTTGTGGCCTAACCTATGGACTATCCTGGAGAATGTTCCATGCACATACATTATCTTTAATCATCACAATGATCCTGTGAGGAAGACATTGTTATCCCTCCTCTATGGATAAGGAAACCAAGACCAAGGAACTTGCCCAAAACCACACAGGGTAAGTAGCAAAGCTGAGTTTTGAGCCCGCGTTTCCTGACTCCAGAGTCTAGAGCTTTCCCGTGAGAACACCTGCCTCTCACCTTCAACTCCAACTTACACACCTCAGACTAGTGCATAAACTTATGGCTATTAACATTTTCCCCCGTGGGGGACATGCTAATGAACCAAGTCTCCCCATCTTGCTATGAGCAGTTGAGTTTCTGAATCTAAGTCCAGGACTTGGGATGTGTGGAATAATGGGAGGAACTAGGACCTGGGAGTGAGACGGAACTTGGGCTCTGGCCACACACCGGGCCATGCCGACGCCAGGCAGCCACCCGGACATTATAAGCCTAATTTTCTTCCGTTGCGAAATGCTGGTGTCGGATTAAATGAGAATGCATGCCAAGCCTGTGGCAGAACACTCAGCAAGGCACTGCTCACACATCCTCATTGCCTTTCCCTTCTCTGGAGTCTCATTTAATTTTGGTCTGGGTTCCTTTTGCCCGCCAGCGTGCTTTGGATCCCAGTGCAGCCGTGTAGCGGGGGCCCTTCCCCCAGCTGTTCTGGAGTAAGTAAGGAGGGCGCCTCACGTTTGTATGGGATGGATACTGATAATCATCCAAATTACTGGGGAAAATATTGAACACAATGCACCATTCTCCCACCCCACTTTTTCCTGATTAACCATTCCTTCGGGGTTCAGATGAGCTATTCCTTCTGCTGGGGGCTCGCTACCTACCCAGGGCTGCCGCAGGCGCCTGCCTTGTGTTCCCGCTGTCTCCTCACTTACAGCCCTCCCTGGAATCACCAGCTGAGGTGCCTGTAATCCAGTAGACACTGGGTCGGCCCCTTGAGGATGGAGGTTGGGTCACACATTAATCCTCACATCTTGGGGGCCTGGCACAGCACCTGCCTGGCACACAACAGACATTCAGAAGATATTAGCTGCATAAATATGTGTTTGTGTACTATAACCTTGAACTTAACAAAACTCCAAGGCAAGAAATAGTATTCATGGAGGATTTCATGAAAGATGTGCAATTGATCTATTTAATCAATAGTTCTTAGGTTTGGCTATATATTATAATCACCTGGAAACAGAAAAGTCAGAACTTCTGGTTGGTGGAGTCCTGCACTGTTATTTTGTAAAGTTCCTGTGGCTTTCTGATGTGCAGCTAAGGTTGGAAACCGCTGCTTGGGAAAATCCACAGTTTACCACGGGAGAATGGTTTGCATGTCCCGGCCCCTCACTGAAGTGCCTTTATTGAATTATGCTCAGGCTTTTAGTCTAATTCGAGTGACTCTAGGATATAACTGTGTGGCTCTTGTTACTGGAGTTATGGGGGGATGTTATTGTCAGCGGGTCCCCTTTGTGAAGATGCGCAGGAGAGATTTCTATTGGGCATCGGCACCAAAAAAAGCCGTGCTCCTCTTGAGCAACCTGTTTGTGTTTATCCTATAGATGCTGGGAATCACTTAAGGAACACTATTTTCCAAGCGTGTAGTAGCTGCTGGAAAGCTCGTGATCAAAGTCATGGTCCGTCTTTATCCGCTACGTAGAATTTTACGGTATATGTGCTATGTATTGACTCGGTTCCTCTTTATTTTTGTCTTTTCCTCTTTATCTTCCTTTCCTCACTTTTTTCCATAATAATGCTTTTTAATTGAGATCATTCACATACCATAAAATTCACCCTTTTAAAGTGTATGATCCAGTGGTTTTTAGTATATTTTACAAGATTGTGTGACTGTCACCACTACTTAATTCCAGAACATTGTCATCACCCCAAAAAGAAACTCCATACCCCGTACTGGCCTGATCATAGCTCACTGCAACCTTGAACTGCTAGGCTTGAGTGATCCTCCTGCCTCAGCCTCCCAAGTAGCTGGGACTACAGGTGTGCACTATCATGCCCAATTAATTTTTTTATTTTTTGTAGAGACAAGATCTCGCTGTGTTGCCCAGGCTGGTCTTCAGCTCTTGGCCTCAAGCTATCCTCCTGCCTCAGCCTCCCCAAGTGCTGGGATTACAGGTGTGAGCCACCACGCCTGGCCCAGCATAATGTGTTTAAGTTTCATCCATGTTGTGGCACAGATCAGTACTTTATTCCTTTTTATGGCTGAGTACTATTCCATCATATGGATGTACCGCATTTTGTTTATCCATTCATCAGCTGATGGACATTTGGGTTTTCACTTTTGGGCTATTATAAGTTAAGCTGCTAAAAACATTCATGTGCAAGGTTTTATGTGAACATGCTTCAGTTCTCTTGGGGATACACCTAGGAGTGGTTTGCTGGGTCATGTAGGAACTCTCTATGTTTAACGTTTTCAGATCCTTTCCCCACATTTAAATAAATGTTTCTGTCCTGTTGTATGTATCTCCGTACACTGCAAATCTCTCTTTTTGGAATACACAGAGTATAAATAAATAAATAAATCACAAAGCACTCCCAAGCCATCTGTTTAATAATCTGTGCGAGGATTTTGCCAGGATTCTATATTGAGCTGACTTGGTCTATAGTTTCCAGAAATACCTTCTGTCTCCTTGTGAAAATTTTCTTATCTCCAACGTCCTCACGATTTATCTGGGTTGTTTTTCAGTCCTGCCTTCAAGGTATCTCATGACTCTCGTGTCTTGTCTGAATGGGGCCCGCAGAACTCATCCATGGCCATGAAAGCTCTCATCATCTACCTTCTCATCTATCTTGTGATGTCCTTGGAATTTTTTATATCAAAGAAATTCATGCACATGGTTAAAAATAAACTAGAACAGAAGAGCCTACAGCGATAAGTCCCCAAACTCATCCCTCCCACCTCTAGTCTTGCTCCCCGGAGGAACTGCTTCTGTTTTAGCTTTTTATTCTGGGAGAAACTTCCAGATCTCTAAATAATATGCTAATGCTACTGTTCCTTGGTTTTTCAAGTTTAAACATCCCCTTTTGATTTATAACTATGGAAAATGAGGATTTAGTTCACATATATCATCCAAACAACCCTCCCCCCTCCCTCCTCCCCACATAACTATATAGCAGTTTTTGTTTCATTCCTCTAAATAAAATAAAAATAAATCTGTTGATTACCTTTATTGCTTTAGTAACATTTACATCTTTACTTTTTGTTGCACCAGCTGTTGATAGTAGGTTTGACTCAGTATTTTGTAGGATAAAAGATATCATTACTTTTACCTTTCCTTTTTGGCTTCCCTTCCCAACTTCTGTCTTCTAAACATTTACTTTAAACAGTCAATGCTGATAATATTTATATTCTAATTTTCTAACCATAATTAGGTCTCCTGTGCTTTGCCTACAGGTCGGTTCTAAAAGTTTAAATTTGATAAATAGCGTTTGCATGTTGTGACCATGTAAATATTGTTTATTGCAGAGGCACATAATGTCCTATAATGGATTTCATTTCTTTTAGCTTTTCATGGAGTTTCGAGTTGCCTTTCTTCTTCTGCTTCCTGTTTCCTTCTTTATTCTTTTCTTCTTATCAGTATGTGCCCTGGTCATTTCCTCGAGTCTGTTTCTATTTCTCCAGCATCTGGACAGAGGTCCCCTATTTTCTGGGGACTGGTCACACAGAGCCCTGCCCTTCTGCCACCCGGCTGTTGGCCTGGGACTTCTTTTCACTGATGCCCTGGGCCTGGCGGCCCTTCCTCTCTCTCTCTCTCTCTCTCTCTCTCTCTCTCTCTCTCTCTCTCTCTCTCGTCCTTACTCTCTTTTTCTTCTTTATCTACGCTCTCATTTTGTTGCACCTCATCTTTAAGTAATTTCTCGAGAAGGCATGCGTGGTTTGTACATTTTGAGTCCCTGGTGTCTGGAAACGTCATTGTTCTACTCTCACGTTTGAATGATAATTTGGATGGACGCAAAATTTTTGGTTGAACATTGCTTTTGTCATAGAACGTTGAGGGCCTTGTTCTAGCCTTTGCTAATGGGAATCTTGATTCTTATATTTTTAGAGGTAACCTTTTAGGAAAATTTTAGGATCTGGATATACTATTATTCAGACATTAGACTAATTCTCTTACCTTCCAACACCATCTAATGAATTTTTATCGCATGAACCTATCTTTAATTTCCAATAGTCTCACTTACGCTCTGACTGCTACTTTTCATAGCATCCTGTCCTTGCTTAGGGCTGCAACACCTTCTCAAATCTCTCTGCAGATTCCAATTAGATATTTAAAATTCTCTTTTATCTTCTATTTCCTAAATTATTTCTCTTTCTTACAGAGCACTCCCCTCACCTCCATTCATCTTTGTCTTTTTTTCATGTTAGAGGCTTTTTCCAAATGTCTGATGATATTTGTTTATTCATATTTAAAAGTGAGCCAGGCCGGTCAGTTGGCAGATTTCATGTCATTTCATTTGGGCAGGGAGCCAGCATCACACGGGGGACTCCAAGCAATAGAAGTGGAAGCCCCTTCTTTGGGGCCATGGAACCCTCCACTGGCGCCACCCCCCGGCCGCCCCTGCGTTGTGTGGCACTTGACTTCTCCATATGCCATTGGCCAGTCCTCTTTTCAGCCATTTCCTGCCTCCTCTCTGCTGTCCAGCCCTGTGGTCTCTGGGGGGCCCCTGTGGTCCTGCTGGGATAACGTGTGACCTTCTCAGCTGCCGCCCCCTCTGGGCGCCCTGCCCTCCTGGCTTCATCCGTGGCCGCGCCGCTCTCCGTTTCCCAGCTCTTATGTATTTGCTGACAATGTTTATTTGCAGATGGCTCCCCTCCTGTCTCCTCATCATTGGGAACATACTTTTCTTCACTGCCTTATCATTTTAGTGGGATCAGGGAAGGAGAGAGGGCAGACACGTGTAGCCAATAGTCTGTCTTTGGAAATTTGCAGTTCCCTCTTAACGTGTCTGTTGTGCCTTTTCCAGAATGAAGGTCATTCTCCTGACATAGGAGAATGAAACAAATTAAGAGTTGAGCATCGTAATAAATCTCTGTCCTTCTGGGAAGTGCAGGCTCCTTCCCTCTCTGCTGGGCTGCCTTTGTTTCTCCACCTGGGTTCCTCATTTCAGACAAGGCTTCCCAGATACCCTGTTAGAGACCTCGACACTCTCACCTCCAGGTGCCAGTTTGTGTCTCTGTCCTGTCAATTATCTGTCCCACACATTCTTGGATGCACGGCTCCAGCCCCGTGACTGCCGCCGTCCAGGGGTTCTGGCGCACGATTTAGTCCTGGCCACTTTCTCCTCTGCTATTGCAGCCTCCTAACGTCCCTGCCTGCCCTGCCCTGATCCAGCACCCACAGGCTCGAAATTCACACCTGATTATGTCTCTGATTTACATCAAAGGAGGGACATTTTAATGCAAGGAGTATCACCTCTGTGGAGGGCTATTCGGCAACGTCTATCAAAATTATAACTGCACCTGCCCTTGGACTTGCGATTCTACTTCCAGGACATCATGCTGCATACAGACGTGTGTGCGTGCAAAATGACACAACACGTCATTTTGTTTTCTGTGCACATAACATGTGTACCAGGTTATTTACTGCAGCACTGTTTACACAAGCAAAAGACGGTAGACAGCCCAAATGACTCTTAGTAGAGACTTGTTAGATCAGTTAGAATATATTCACATAATGGAATGTTATGCAGCCACAAAAAATGAGAAAACTCTTTAGATTACTGATAAGAAATAATACCTAAAATTAAGTAAAAACTGAAGAATGCAGAATAAGCAGCTAACCCATGCAACATTTATATTAAAAAAAAAGGGAGAAAATAATATGTTTATCTTGTCTATGCATAAAATTCCTGGGAGGTTAAAACTCACCCTTTATATTATCCCAATTTAATTTTTTTAAAAAGCACACATATCATACTAAATTATTATAAAATAATTTGTACATTAAACTATATATATACACACTGAATTCAGAATATATTCTAATGTAACATAATCCTTTAATATGAAATATGTATTTTACTGTATTAACCTGTTTATATATATCTACAGTACATATACTCTTTTTTTAAGGTCTCTTTATAAAAGATTCTGAAAGGAAAGCATCAAAATGTTAATTAACAGTGGTGACTTTTGGATCGTTGGCATATGAGTGATTTTAATTTTATTCTCAGTCCTATTTCTGTTTCTCCCCCAATTTTTTATGATAAACACGCATCGTTTCTAATAGTCTGTAAAAAATAATGCATCCTCCCCTCCCCCACATCGTCCACAGGATCAAGGTCAAGTTTGGTGCCTTCATGGCGCATTTCCACCCCCCCCCACACACACACACAGCAGGACTGGTGGTTTCTGAGCATGGCCCCTTGCTGGTTCTCTGTTCTCTTGTAGAAATGCGACCCAGCCTTCACTGTGTCCAGCTCAAGTGTCACCCCCTTCCAGATAGAATCAGTGGCTCCCTCCTTCGTGCCCAGGTCACCAGCTGTTTCCCTCCAGCCTGGATTTCTGGTATGTGTGGACCTTATCTTCTGAGTCCTGTGCTGGGGTCAGTCCCGGCCCTAACTCACAAGGAGCGCCAGCCAGCGTGGGCTGAGTGGCCACGCCCTGGTGCTTCCTCCACCTTCCGTGGGATGCTGCATTAAGAGAGCCACAGTTGGCCACAGTCCTCACTTCGTCTCGGTGTCTCCTTTCCGTGTGTCGCAGTTTCTGGGGGGTGCCTTTGGTGTTCTGCCTGACATGGCTGCAGTCCTTGCTTCTGGCTCATGGGGCCCTCTACTTAGTGGCATTCTTCAGACAGAGCCGCATCTTCCAGACCAAGGATAGGTAAGGACCAGCCCCCGCCGTGGTCCAGTGGGAGGGAAAAGGGCTCTTGGGGACGGCTAGTCTGCCCTAGGGAGAGGGGTCCTTTTCTCACACCCGGTTAGCCCCTTAGAGAAGGTGGGACTGGGAGACCAGGTAACCTTCCCAGTCTTGCCTGGCCCTGTCCAGAGGGAGATTGGACAGGAGGAGAGGAGACAGGAGCAGGGGGGTGACTGGAGCAGGGCCCCACCCCAGGCTGTCTGGGGTGCTGCTTGCCTTTCGGCAGATTCGTGTGGGAGAACAGAGCTGGCAGAGAGTCCCACTCCTTCCCAGTTTCTCGGCATGCAGAGACCCAGTGATTCACAGACCGCCTCCCCCTGTCCCTCACCCCAGCCCTGCTCCCAGGCCACAGGGAAGCCGAACCTACAGGAAATGGACGAGAGGCCCAGATGCTCGATTCCTCTCGTGTCCATCTACGCTTTGTTTAAGCCCTGGCTTGCGCGGTGCTAACAGAGATGCTCCCCTGATCCACCGCTGTTGCCTTCTTCCTTATCCTCATTCCCAAGGAGATTTGCCAAGAGGATAAACCCAGCCCGAGGTCTTGGACTCCTGGCCCCATTTTCAGCATCACCTCCAGGTGAGGCCAGCCGGGGCTAAACCTGGACGTGGCAGGCACATGACCCTGCACAGACACAGGTAGTTACTTACGAAGTCAAGACTACTGAAAGGCTTCCCATGCTCAAAACCCTTCCATTAATGCAATGATGTCCAATATTTACTGAGTACTTAATATGTGCCAGACGTGTTGTGAGTGCTTTCCTTGTGTCAAGGGAGTGTGTACACTTATATTTTACCCATGAGGAAATTGAGGCACAGAGAGGTGAAATAAGTGGCCCAAAGTCACTCAGCTAGTGAATGGTCTAGCCAGGATTTGAACTCTATAGCTCCAGAGTCGATGCTCTTAACCACAAGGCTGCCAGAGTTATACTGTCCTCCTCAGGGTCCTGTGAGCCACAGCCTGACCCTTGACCCTTTTAGGGTACCCTAGGCCACCCCATCAGAGTCCAGAGTCATGATTCTGAACTCTAACCAGCCACCCCCAACCCAGCCCTTGGCTCCCCAACAGAGTGAAGCAGGTCTACACCAGCTCCGGTTGCTGGGAGCCCACTGTTGGCATTGCCTTGGGACGTATCACATGGAATGAGCTTCTTCCCCAGCAAACCCAGGCTGTTCATTCTGAGCTCTGCGTGCCCACAGCAATGCTGAGAGGTGGACCCGATTATCACTATTTGGCATTGAGCTCAGTGAGGGTGAGTCACTAGCCCAGGATCACGGAGTGGCCAAGCCAGGATTCAAAGCCAAACCTCCACATACCATGCATGGCTCTCCTTTCGCAAATCCACAGCTGCACCCCAGGGACTCCTGGCTGGCAAACACTATAGCTTTGGGGTCCTACCAGGGTCCTTAACCTTCAGGACCCCAAAGCTACAGTATTCCTAGGTTCTATCCTTCCTAGTCTCTCGGGGACCTGCTTTTCAAACTTCTATCAGCATTTGCTACAGAATTGCTTGAGAAGAGTATTTAAAAGAAGATTCCCAGGGTTCACCACCCCCCACCCCGGGATTCTGACTACGGAAGTCTGGGGTGGGGCCCAAGATTCTGCTCTCTTAGCAAAGCCCAGATAATTCTCCCATCCAAGTACTAACCAGGCCCAACCCTGCTTAGCTGCCGAGATGAGATGAGATCGGGCATGTTCAGGGTGGTGTGGCCGTAGACAACCCCCAGATAATTCTAAACCAGGGGGTTCCTGATGCACCCAGCTCTGAGAAACTTGCTCTACAAGCGATCTCAGCGGTGTCTGTCCCAAGCCTTTACTCATGGCAGGGGCCCATAAACATCTACGGGATGGATGAGTGTCTCTTTACTCCTGATTTTGTTGTTCAAGTTTCTCTCTTGGGGGTTTAATATGTTACAAAGTGCGGTGGAACGTTTTGTAGGCTGAAGATGTGTCCTTCTGTCTTCCGAGCGTCCAGATTGCTTCTCTGGGTTTCATTCCTTAGGCAAAGGAGGAAGGAGGGGAGAGGTCCGCCCCTTGAGAGCTCGGAAGGGGCCTTGAGCTGCACCTGTGTTTGCAGACCGGGTTGCTGCTCTCCGCTGAAGTCATATAACAGCGTCCCCAAGGCGGAGGTCCTCAACCTGTGGCATGAAGGCTTCAAAGTCACCTGTGCTATTTGTTCAGCATGCGGCTCCCTGCCCCCACTCTGATTTAGGAATTAGAACGGGGGAGGGGGACAGAGCCCAGGAATCTGCACTCTTACTCAGCACCTCAGTCATCTCTTACGTACGTGAATGTTTGAGAAATCCTGTTGTAGAATATGGACTTTGGAGTGTCGCAGCCCTGGGTTCAAATGTCGGCTGTGGCCCAGAGTAGTTAATCCTCACGGAGAGACCAATCAAACCCTGAGAAAGTGCATGCAAAGCACCTGGCACCTGGGAGACGCGGGCACACCCAGCCTCGTGGTGAAGAGAGAGATGCTTAAACAAACACCTTCTCGGGGAGAGAAGAGCTGTGAGCCAGTTAAGAACACCGAGCATTACTCATCCCCTGGCAAACACTGAGCAGCTTCAAAACAATTCTGACTTTCCACTTCCTCTGGGGTGAGCTCAGTGGAGCTTTTAAAGGTGACTAGGTCCTTTCCCATACTCAGGTGTGAGCCATCGCAAGTTGGGGTCAGGTGTTGTAAACGAAATATAATGCAATATTGGCTCCCTCCATGCCCCCAGCTGAGCCCTCCACCCACAGGGCCCCCCCATTTCCCCTCTGCTTGACATTCCCAAACCCCTCCCTGGGCGCAGGCCCAGTCTGAAAGGTCCTCTCGGCAAACCACAGGTCTGCCAAGGTCCCTGGGACCCTTAGCCTCACCCAGGAGTCTCCAAGCCCCTCCTTAGCTCACCCAGTCTGGTGATCCAAAGAAATGCCAGAGCTTCTGAAAAGTTCCAGCCATTCGTAATGGGTAAGTCCCCTCCGGAAACGTTCCCCAGCTCTGCTGAGAGCCTGCCAGGCAACTAGGTGACATCCTGCTCTCAGCACGTACAATGGGCAAGGGCAGAACAATGCCGAATGGGAAAAACATCCCGCCAGACCACAGGCTCACATCCTCCTGGGACCCCACCCTCTGTGGGCTCCCAGCAGCTGGGAGGGAGGGGTGCGGGGTGCAGAGAGGGGCTGGAGGACAGCCCTGGAAGCAGGGGCCGTGGGAGGGGGAGCACAACCAAATTTCCCCAGTTTGGCTGCTTTCTGAACCAGCTGGGTGGGTCAGATTAGAAGTGAAATCTGCTTATTCTGGCTCCCCTGCCAGCCCCCGGACACTGCTCACGGCCCTGACCCTGGAGTGGATTCAACCCTGAGCTGGCAGATAAAGCGGTTCAGAGTCAGCGATGCGTACACGGCGCAGCGATGCAGGCAGGCGTTCCTGGCGTGAGGCCTGCTCTGACACTTAGCCACGTGCAAGGTGCTCAAGCGGGCCTCAGTTTCCACATCCATTGCATGGGGGGACTGTGCATGTCCTGTCTACCTCTCAGAACGTGAAGCCACAAGAGTTACTGTGCGTGAACGCACCTCAGTTATTATAAAGGCATTGCTTGGTCACCCGGGGTTGAGGTGGGGTAGTAGAGGCCGGAGACACCTGCGATGAGATTGGCTTTACCTGTGACTTGTAAATGGCACTCAAGCCTAAAGAGGTCTAAGCTCAAGGCAGCCGGGCAGCCTCAAGGTGCTGTGCTCGCTGCTGCATGGAAGGGAAGCCAGCGAGCTGGCTGGGCAAGGTGGGTTCCAGCAAGTTCCTAATATAGCAGATGGTTCAAGTTTATGCAGATTCATGCGTGTTTTCATTCACAACCCTAAACCTGGAGGTGGGGGTCCAGCTCAGTTTACAAGGCTTGCAAAGCATGTAGGGGCTGCAGGGGCTGAGGAAGGGGCAGGGAAGGGGGCGGGGAGCAGGCCCTCAGGCACCGCCAGAGCCCGCTTTGAGGCCATTGTTATTATTTTTGCAAACTTCCCTCTCCTTGACCAGACTTTGAGTTCCTTAAGGAGAACACACTGTTTACTTATTTCTGAATCTCTAGTGTTTCACAGAATGGTGTGAGCTAAGGAGATTTTTTGGTAAATGTTTATTAAATTAAAAAATACTTTCAAAATTTAGGTAACGGTTGTTTAGGTTCATAGCACTTTGCCTAATGCGCGTATCTGTTAGAATAAGGGACATCAGAATTCCCAAACCACAGTGGCATTTTGGGAAGAGAGGTGGTTCTCCATGGACAGATGGGCTTTTACTCACTCCTGCGTCCCGTACAACCCTTCGTCTTTCTAGTAAGAGCCCTTGGGCTTCTGGGACAGCCCTCACAGCGAAACAGAGAAGTTGGGTGATACCTGCTTCCACCTCAGGGACAGATGACGTAACAGCTGACACTTATGTGATGCTTCCTACATGGCTAGTAACTTCTGAGTGGCCTTTTTGCGGGGGGCGGGGAGGCGTCTGGATCTTAGGCAAATATCTGAGTGCTTTTCATGTACTTATTCATTTAATCCCACATTCATCCTCTGATCGCCCCATTGTGCAGCTGGGGAAATGGGAGGCACAGGGAAGCCACGTTATGTGGCTAAGGCCACACAACTCAACCAGACGGTGAGTTCCTTGAGGAGAACACGCTGTTTACTTATTTCTGAATCTCTAGTGTTTCAAAGAATGGTGTGAGCTAAGGAGATTTTTTTAATAAATGTCTACTAAGTTAAAAAAAAACTTTTAAAATTTAGGTAGTGTTTGTTTAGGTTCATAGCACTTTGCCTAATATGCATATTTGTTAGAATAAGGGACATCGGAATTCCCGAACTGTAGTGGCATTTTGGGAAGACAGGCTTCAGGAATTCCTGATTAGTTCATTCCCGCACCCTGGAATCAGTCCCGGGTCCTGCAAGGCCTCGAAGCCAGTGGCATGGCTGAGAGGATGCCCTAGGCCTCCTGGAATCTAGACGGAAGGGTGTTTGCAAGCCCAGAATCACGGTTTGCCACATTCCTTTCAGCTTCTCCGAGGAACGTGTTTCGTCTGCCAGTTCCATCTCACTGCCTTGCGTGGCAAAGAAGAGAGGCTTTGGGTTGGGGTCAGACCAGGTGCACATCTGTCTGCCTCTTCCTCAGGAGCCTGGCGAGACTTATCAGAGGCAGTGGTGCCCCTGGAATTCCCAAGTGGTCTGCCAGCCTCTACTTGAATGCTTCCAGGGATGGCGTGCTCACTACCTCAGGAAGCAGCCGGTCCACTTCGAGTAACACCTGTGACCCAATGCCTTTTATCATAAATTCTCTTTCCATGTTTACTTCCCCAGCTACATTTAAAGCTCTGTGGAGACAAAACTCTGGGCTGAGGTCATCTTTTTAAAAAGTCTTGCATAAATCTTTTAAGTAGAATGTACTTAATACATTCTTGCTGAGTGAGATCTTATCAAGGTTGAAGAATACAGGGGAAAAAAAGAGTATGATCTCCAATTTTAATTCCAGGACTAGGATCCCTGGGGAGGAAGGGGCTGGAATTCCTGCGGGTGAAGGGGGTCGGAGTGAGCAGGCTGATGACATTGGGCGTCCACTCTGTTTGTCAGGCCCCTTTTGAACATTCTCTCTCGAATCCTCACAATTCTGTGCAAAAGGTGCTATCACTACCTCTATTTTACAGAGAAGGAAACTGGGGCACAGAGAGGTTAAGGAACATGCCCATGGTGACACAGCCTGCCAGCAGTACTGCTGGGATTTGAACCCAGGTCCACGTGATTTTGGAGCCTGTGTGTTGTTTCCCTGGGTGTGCAAGACTCCTTCTCCCCAGGAAGCCGGGACCTAGCCAGTCCCTCCTCCAAGGAAAACATGGATGGCATAAAAGATTTCTGTTGTGTCTGAAACAGAAAAACATGGTAAATTTTAAAAGACTGCCTAATGGACAATTCCCCTTCCCCCAAGGGGCGGGACCTCATGAGAAGAAGCAGACCGCATCCTAGCCGGTGCGGAGACGCTGAGCTCCTGGGAGTAGGGTCTAAGTCAGGGTCAGGTCTGTATTCTGAATATTGAAAACAGAGCGAGGCGCATAGTCTGGAATCATCCAGATAATGAGTGAATTAGGGAGGGAGGAGCTCAGGAGAAGACAGGAGGATGAGGAACTGGGCTAGAAGGTTCTAGCCCAGCAAGGAGTGGGGGGAGTGCTGACTGCTCGCAGGAGGGCAGAGTGATTCTAGCTTCCATGCTCTGGCTGGGCACCCCCTGCCACAGAACCCCGCGCCTGTGTGAACATCAAAGGAAGGGGACGCGGGTGCAGGAGCATCTCAGGGATTTGAGGCTCGGACCTTCTTCCTTAGGGAAGAGGTCTGGTCACATTATTGACTCTGTGTTGAAATGTTACTCAGGGCCACCCACCGAGTAGTACCTAGCACCCCAAAGAGGAGAGAGGGAGAGAACAAAGAAGGGAAGACAAGGGAGGAAGGGCGAGGAGGAAACGGTGGTGGGCGTGGAACAGAGTGGCTGAGTGGCGTCTGCAGTCCCATCAGAGCTGCCCTCAGCCCCGTCCGTCCCGTCCAAGGAGAGTTGGCACATGGTCGCCTGGAGCCGGGCACTGACCATCAGAAATGGCACCAGCCACAGCGGCTGGAGCAGGAACCGGCGCCCCCTGTTGTCGCTGGCAGATGGTGGGAGATCCAGAGGGTGCGGAGGAGGGGCTGGATGATGGCAGGGGCACTTGGTATGGGGGGGGACAGTGACTGGCCAATCCTCTGGTGCCTGCTGGCTGCCTGTCAGCCATGCTTGTAGGTGACCGGAGGGCAAGGGTGTTACTCCCAGTCCCCGGAAATCCAGACGCCCGTCCTCCATGAAAGCCAGTGAGGCGGAGCCTCCCTTGCCGGCACCCGTGCCTGCCCGGGAGGCTGCTGGTGTGGCGGAGGGCACAGTGCCACTCAGGTGGGCAGACTTGGGTTCAGATTCTGCAATCCCTCTTACCCTCTGTGACCAGGCCAGTCACCTAATCCCAGAGCCTCTGCTGCCTCCCCTGGAAATGGGATGACAGCCCCTTTGTCTCATAGTCCCCTCGTCTTGCAGCTGCACAGGAAAGCACATGCTCCCCCACTGCTTAGAGGGGACCGTTCCCTCCCGTCCCAGCACCCTCCTCCTGGGACCTGGCATCTCCTGTTTGCCCTGAGCCACTGAAAACAGAGGTCAATGGCTTCCCATCTCAGAACAGAATTCAGAACCCTTACCAGGGCCCCCAAGACCCACGTGAGTGAGCGGTTCTCAACCCCGGCTACACATTATGGTCGTCTGGGGAGTTTTAAAAAACTACCGACGCCTGGTTCCACCGCTGGAAGATCAGATTGAATCGATCTGAGCTGCAGCCAGGCAGTGGTGCGTCCAAAACGCTCCCCGGGTGGCTCTGGCGGGCAGAGCCACTGCCCCACGTGATCCGGCCCTCCTGCCACCCTGCCCCGCTCACTCTGCTCCAGCCTCACAGCCTCTAGAGTGTCCTCAAGCATGTTCCCTTCAGGGCCTTTGCTGGAATACTCGGTCCCTGGCTGTCCACCTGGCTGTCCCTTACAAGTCATAGCTCACCCCAGTCTTATCAGAGAGGTCCCTGACCGTGCTGCTGTGGTTGCCCCAACCCTGCACCATCGCATCTCCCCGCCCTGCTTTATTTAGCTTCTTCGTTCTACGACCCCCTTGATGTGTCTTGGGTTCGCTTGGGTAACGTCTTCCCTCCCCACTGGAGCGTGAGCCAGTCGGGGCTCAGCCGTCCTGTTCAGCGCTGTATCCTCAGTGCCTGGCACAGTGCCGAGCACACAGTGGGTGCTTGATAAAATTCTGCTGCAGGCAAGGCCATCTCTGCGGGCAGGTCTGAGCTTCTGGAAGGCAGGGGGGGAGTGTCATGCATCTTGGTGCCCTAGTGTCCAGCACAGGGCCAGGCATGGAGGCTGTGACCAATTCATGGTCCTGATGATTTGCTCTGGAGACAGAGGGGCTTGAGGGGTTGCTGTGGAGTGTCACGACTGGAAGCAAGGGTCCAAGCAGAGATGAAGGTGGGGACATGGGCAAAAGAGGCCAGGCTGCTTCATGGAGGGAGGAAAGAGGCAGGTCGGCCTAGGTGTCTTGACACTTGCTGGTCCAGGGAGCCTAGCAGGGCACAGGAGTGGTGGCCCTGACCACTGGACCCAGACGGTAGGGGCAGGGTGACTGGGAGCCCACGGGAGGGTGGGAAGAGCCAGCCTAAGGTCCTGCCAGGGTGGGAGCTGATGTGGGCAGCACCAAGCATGGGAGCGAGTGTCACCCTCATCCTGCAGAGGTCATCGAATAGGACTTCTGTCAGCAGCTGCAGGGCTCCAGTAAACCACAAATGTCCCTGCCAAGTGGCCCGGGGAAGAGGAAGTGCAGTCAGGGCCCTGGGCTTTCCTGACCCATCCCAGGGGCAGAGAGACAGCAAAAAGGGGACCTGACTTGCTAAGGGGTGCGTGCAGCCAGGGATTCCAGCAGAACAGGACAGGCTCCTGTTCGTGAGAGCCACCGGAGAAAGGAAACGATTGCAGGAGTGCCCAGGAAACCGAGGGCTTCAGGACATGGGGCTGCATTGTGGCTTAGCATGGTCCCTTGGGAGCCCAGCAGCAGCTCCTACCCAGGGCTCAGCCCCTGTTCACTCCCGAATCCCTATTTTTCCATCAAAAGCCCTTGAGCACCAACTATCTACAAGGCCTGGTGTGAGGCTGTCCAGCTGAGTCCCCCCACCCAGCCTGGCCCGTACCCCAGGCCCTGACAGATTTCTAAGGCAGAAGCTCCGAGCGCCCAAGGCCTCCACGTGGACCTCAGGAGCCCCTAGATGCCTCCACAGCAGGACCACAGCTGCGGCAGCAAGGACAGCTGCCCCCAGGGAGACTCTTCCAGACGCAGGAGCCTCCAAGGGCCAGCTCCGCCTGGGACCCAGGCCTCACACGTGCTCCTGCGAAGCAGCATCTGCCCAGGTCCTTCCTTGTTTTCCTCCCTGTGCCGTATACACCCCTCGCCCACTTCTACCGCTCCTTGAAGGCTGGGGGGCAACAGACCTGGGGTTCTGATTTGCTGTGTGACCTCAGGCAAGTCCGTTAACCCCTGGGAGCCTCCCCGTGGAGAGGGGAGGAAGTGGGAAGAAAGGAGGTAGTCTTGAGGCTTCAGTGACACGACCCCCCTGGGCACAGGGCCTGGGACCCAGCAGGGAGCTTAGTAAACGCGGTGCCCTCTCCTTCCTGATTCCAGTTCTCACCAAGTTCCCACCAGTTCCCACCCCTGTTTCCAGTCCCCTCACCAAGCGCTGGTTGTTCGCCTCAGTTATGGGCCTACAGTTTGCTGTCTGGCTGCCTACAAGAGGGGCGAGGGGGTCTAGTCCAGCGGAATCCGTGCTAGGCTGAGAATCGAGCCCTGGCCCACCTCTGCTTCCGTGGTCTTGGGAGATATCACCAACCTCCCAACCTTGGCTTCCTCCTCCGGAAAGCAGCTACCCCTCGAGTATGCCAGCACGTTGCAAAGCCGCTAAGGGCAGGCATGCGGCCCCTGGACAGGTAAGGTCAGAGGCGTGGCTCGGGGCTGGCGTTCTCAGAGTGGTTGAGAACAAACCCGACCACTGAATTGGCAACAGAGCCACATTCTGAGAACCGTGGGAGCTGCGACGGGCCCAGGCCCAAGGGAAGAGGCAGTCTGGGCAGCGGCAGGAGGTGATTCAAGGTCTGAAGCAATTACCGCAGGGCCTGAATTACAGCGAGGTCTGCACCCTGCTCTGCTGCCCTGGCTTTGGCTGTCCGCCACGTCAACCCTATTTCGATCCTCCCCCGCCGCCCCCAGAAGTCAGGGAGCCATCTGGTGCTGGGAACACAGGGGTCAGTCGCCGCAGCCAGACCCCAGGCCCCTGCCCAGGACTCCCTCTCCACTCTGCTGGCCATAGGCACCAACTTGGGCCAAGGCCAGGCCACAGATGAGGCTCCGGGCCTGGGTCTCCTCCGCCCACTCACAACCACCATCGGTGCTGCTCCCCCAGGGGTGACTTCTGGCCCTGAGCGCAGCAGCCTCCAGAATGCAGCAGCCCAGGGCGGGTTCAGAGACACACGCAGCGCAAACTCTCTTCACTTTATATATGTACATATACATAAGCAGCCCCGCCACGCTATTAGGCCAGGAGTGGGGCCTTCGTTCTCCATCTTTGGCATCAATCTATCAAAATCAGCTTTTCTGCACGAGACTGCTCAGTCCTTTCTGTACAACATGAATTAAATATATTATCTGTCTTCGCGCTGAGTCACAGGACATTCACAGTATAGGGGGGAGGGGGGGAGGGCTGGGGGAGCCCCAGGCTCTTCAGGGCCACTCCCCAGGCTGAGGAGTTGGGCTGGGCCTGGCCTCCCCTTGGCCTTGGCCATTCGAGGTCACCAAGTGTGCAAGAGACCTTGGGAACGCAGAGCCTTCTTCACGGGTCCCTCAGGCTCCCAGGCTCTGGGGGTGGGGCTCTCAGGAACAAAGCTGCTGCTGTCCCACCTTCCTCTACCTCAGACTGTGGCATTTACACCCTTCCCTGCAGTGACCAACCTCTGGGGAGGAGGGGCAGGGGCGGGCTGGTACCAGGATCAGGCGAACAGACCCAAAGGGCTGGGAAGGAGGGGACAGGGGAGGCTGTGCCTGCCCCAGGGAGCTGAGGTTGGCCTGACACAGCCTCCCCAAGGAGCTGAGGTTGGCCTGGCACCAGTGTCACGGTGACCCGCATATCGTATCCAGAGCTGTCCCTAGGACCCTGCCCCAGGGCTGGCTAATCAGCGCTCAGGGATGATTAGATAAGCAGGAGCCACTCTCAGGAGGGGTGGACAGGCAGGTGCTGGGTCAGAGCTCCAAGGGCAGTGAGCGCTCTACCACCTGCCAATTTAAGGCAACTCCATTCAGACTGGGGACACGGGTTGGGGCTGGCTGAGACGCAGCCGGGCATCTGCAGCATGCCAGCGCCGCTCAGGCCTCTGGCGTGGAGGAAACGAGAGTAGGCTAGGGCTGACGGAAAGAGGAGGCGGGGCTGCTCTTCCTTCTTTGCTCTGGGGACACCTGCCCCTCAGGTGGGCGTGCGCTTTGTCACACAGGTGGGCATTAGGATTATGGGATCCCAGACAAAGTGCCACGTCCCTCCCTGCTCTCAAAGGGGAAGTGTGGGCTCCAAGGGGCCAAAGGGGGAGGGTCTGCCAGACTAGCGAGGCAGGCAGGCCCTGGGGGGAAGCGTGGTGGAGCCTGATTCAGGGCATGGCGCCCAGCCCGGCACCTGGATCTTCCTGTCCATGTGCGTCCCGCGCTGGTGCCTGGGCACTTCAGGGTGGACGAGAGTCCAAGGTCCCTCCCTGCCCCCTCACCTTCTCCCAGGGAAGCAGCTCGTGCCCAGCCCAGTGACGGAGGGATCGGAGTCCAGGTGCAGGTCACGGGGAGGAATGTGGAAAGCAGAGAGAAGAAACAGCTGTGGCCAGCGGGGCTGCCCAGCAGTCTTCCGGGCTAGCAGTTAGCTCTGGTGCCCTCGTCCTCCGAGGGCCACACGGGCCCCATCCTACCCAAATTTGTGCTTGATGTGACCCCTTGTCCCTCAGGCTGCAGAAGGGTGGGCCCCGCTCAGAAGATGCTCTGCCGCCGGTTCTTCCCTCGTCCTGGAGAATGGAAGAGAGGAGGTGGGGCTGCAGGGAGGAGGCTGGGCCGAAGGATGTCCAAGATCAGCAGGGACAGTCATCCCATACAGCCGCTCTGACAGAGCCAGCAAGGGCATGTGCTCAGGAGCCAGCAGCCCGGGGGCCAAATCCCGTCTCTGCTGCCTACTAGCTGTATGGACCGTGACTCAACTCCCAGAGCCTCAGTTTCACTGATTGCGAAATGGAGAACATTCATAGTACCACCCTCAAGGGTGTTTTGAGGATTAAAGGAGATGAAGCATGGGAAGCATTTGTTACATCCAAGGCCATGAGCTATTCCAGGGACAAAGTACCATTCTCCCGGGATGCAGACTGGGTAGAGAGCTCAGGGTTTGCAGAGAGCATGCATCTTTGCCGGGCCAATGCCAAATGTCCTGTTCTGTCTAGGGTGGGAATTAAGGAGGGAGGGACTGGACAAGGAGGCGGCCTGGGCAGGAGAAACTAACCCCTTCCCTCCCCCCCGCTATGGGCCCCCAAAGGGAAGCCAGTGTCAGGGGGAGATGGGTGAGGGATCCTGAGAGTCCCCACTGGGGAGGAATAGCCTGCCCTGGCTCCTCTAACGAGGGGAGGGAGCCGAGGAGCACAAGCCCCTACCTGGCTGCTGGAAGGCCAAGCCGCGGTAGCCTGGGTCCTTCTGGAGCTGGATCTCCTTCAGGGAGAAGACGGAGGCAGCTGGGGTGAGAGAACAGGCAGGGAGAGGGCTGTGTGGAGCTGGCCCTGCTCCTGGAGCGGGCTGCCCCCACACCCACTGCACACATAGCTGGGGGCCCTTCAGGCAGCAGTGGCCCAGGAGGACCTACCTGGGCACTTCTGGCAGCATCGCGTTTCTGCAGTCTGCCCCCTAGGTTCTCAATAAGAACTCAAGGAGGGGAAGCCTGTGCCCCACGCTGCTCAGCTGGACCCGGGGCCTCTGGCAGCTCTTCTGCCCCCACCTGCTACCCCCATTGCTTGGCTCTGGGGTAGCCCTGCCCACCCCCCCAAACACTCACTGTCTTCAAGCTGGTGCACACGCTCTCCCAAAGACCGGAAGTAGGGGTGACTCAGGGCAGCCTCTGCCGATACACGACTCTTGGATTCATACTGAAAGGCACAAGGTGGGCTATTGGGCTCTGGCTGGGGGCCAGGGATGCCTCCCGGACAGCGCAACTCCTGTGCTAGGTTAGACGGCCAAGGTGGGAGGGGCCTGAGTCTAACAGGTACCAGCCCTCACCTCCAGCCTAACTTCAGGCAGTCTCAGCGTCCAGGCTCCCAGGTCTCCACCCACCAGGAAAAATCAGAAATCACTTCCTCTTGGGATGGAAATACAGATGCTGAGGCCACTATGTTCATAACATGAATATCAGTAATATTCATATATAATACCAATAATTACCCTTTTTGTGTGCATTTCAAGACAGACACCACAGTAAGTGTGTCTCATAATCTCAATTTATCCTCACGACCATCTTATATAACATGAATTATTAATGTCACTCTGCAGTTGAGGACACTGAAGCATGGAAGAGTAACTAGCCCAAAGCTACACAGCTAGCAAGTGGGTCTGAACTGGGGTTTGCGTCAAACTGCACGGACTCCCAAGGTTGCGTTCGGACAGCGGCACTCCTCTCGGGCCTCAAGAGGGGAGAGAGCTCAGGGCAGATGTTTCAAAGACTTGTGGGCATGTCGAAGTTGGGGCGCAGTCCCGGGGTGGGGTATTGGACCCCGCTGGGAGGACACTCACCAGGAGGAGGCCGGTCAGGAGGCTGATGCCATCAGTATCCAACCTGCAAGAAGGAGGCGCTGACACGGGCTTTGCCTGATTGGGGGTGGGGAAGGAGGCCACCTCTAGCAGGGACAGCCCGGACCCCAGCAGGCACAGGAGCGGGGCTACCTGGGGGCGTGGCTACCTGGGGGCGTGGCTGATGAGCGGCTGCGGGAGGTAGCGGGGGAAGTTGTAGGTCCGGAACTCAGACAGGGCTGTCACGCCGGGCCACGTCTCTTCTGTAGGGGTCCCTGGGGAGACGACAGGAGTGGGGAGGGCGTGGTGAGGGGCCAGGGCCAGGGCGACCTGGCGGGGGTACCATATAGGAAGTGGGAGCAAGAGCTGGCCCCGGCCGCAGGCGTCCCCGCCCTGCTGAGGCCGGGCCTTGAGGCGCGGCTGGACGGAGCTCTGGCGCCCCTGGCGGTGAGCGGGAGGGCGGCAGGGCACTGACCGAGGAGGCGGAAGATGAGGTGCAGCTCCTCCTTGACCGTGGAGCCGGGGAACAGGGGCCTCCCCGTGGCCATCTCGTAGTGGATGCAGCCCACGCCCCTGCAGGGAGCAAGGGGCAGGGGCGGCGTCAGGCAGAGGTGGCCGCCCTTCCTGGGACTGCTCCACCGGGGTACCCCTGACGTCCTGCCACAGGTGGCTGGCAAGGTCGTGGACCTGGGGTGGGCATGTGGCCCAGGGCCGTGGAGGCTCCTAGAACTGCCCCGCCCCCACTACAGCCCCTCTCTGGGGGCTTCCTTGGGCTCTGGGAAGACATGGCCTCGCCCCTTTCACAGTCTGGGTCCGCACAGACAGTGCCCACGTGGCAATTCTTTCAGCAGGGCAGTCTCAAACTCTCCCCACGTGTGCCCCACTGGAAGAGAGAAGTACAGAGGTCCGTTCTCCTGGGGAGCATCGGGCGTAGACACAGCAGCCATTCACCAAAAACCCGTGCTTTAGCTTTAAATTTGGGCTGATTTTTTTATTTTACACCAAATCATATACCTGTTAATTTTAACGTAAAAAGAATGTTTCCCTTCCAAAATTTTCACTCGAACTGATGCTTGGGGAAGATTCATCATAGTCACTGTAGGGGCCCCCTGTACCCTCCGGGGCTCTGGTACCCACCCTGGGGGTGGCTCCTGGGGGAGCATTTGAGAAGCACAGCCTTGGAGGGTCTGTTGAAGCTGGAGAAACCCCAATCCATTTCAGACTTAATTTTTTAAGATACAGTTCAGCAGGATGCCACGTGGCTTTTAGTCAAAGGAGGTTAGGTGGTTCCTTTCCGCGCCCTTGGGGCAGCGAAAGAGTCTGAAAGTGTGGACAGGGCCCTCCTCCCCTCCTTGGTCCAGTGCTCACTCACCACATGTCAATGGGGGTGGAGTACTCGGTGGATCCCAGCAGCACGTCGGGGGGCCTGTACCACAGGGTCACCACCTCATTGGAGTAGGTCTTTGTGGGCACTGACTTGGCCCGGGCCAGTCCTAGGGACAGATGTGTCACTGGACCTCTGCCCACAGGTGCTTTGGGGTTGACCGAGAAGCCCTCCCCCACTGCACCCCAACAGCATCAGACCCCCACTCTAGCCCTGGCCTCACCAAAGTCGGCCAGCTTCAGCTCCCCCCGCTCATTGATGAGCAGGTTCTGGGGTTTCAGGTCCCGGTGCAGGATCTTGCGGCGGTGGCAGTAGGCGAGGCCCCGGAGCAGCTGGAACATGAAAATCTGGGGAGGGGGAAGAGAACGGTGAAGCGGAAGGTGGCCCTGAGCCTCTGCCCCAAGGCTGGGACGGGGAGGGGGGCAGGGACCTGGGGGGTCAGCACAAGTCCCTGGCTCTCCCACCCAGCCAGCAGCCCCATCCTGGGCCCTGTCACACCAGGGAGTCCCATCCAGAGGGGAGGACCGCAGGATGAGGAGGAGCGAGTGAGCAGGAGGCACGGCAGGAAGGCTGCCGCGCAGGGTACACGTGCTCGATTCTTTAACAAACACCGGAAGAGGCCGCCCATCCCGCGGAGCTTGCCCGGAAGCTCCTGTCAATCTGGCAGCTCACGCTTCCGTCTGACCGATGGGGAAACTGATGCTCAGAGTCAGGGAGGGGGTTTTATACCAACAGCGAGACAGTGGCAGAGAGTGATGTGTGTGTGTGTGCCCGGGCTGAGGCGTTCAGTGCAGGTCCTGCACTCACTAAATAGCAGGGCCTTTTCCCTCCGTCCTTCGCTGCAAAGTCTGAGCAAGCCCAGTAGCCGAGAGTGGGTTCCCACGCTGGGCTTCAGGACAGGGGGCTGCCACAATGGCTGGGGGTCCCTGGTGCCAAAGCCCTCACCTTGACATTGTGCATGCTCATGAGGTTTCCACAGTGGTCCAGGTACTGCTTCAGGTCACTGTCCTGGAACACAGAGCCTAGCTCAGTCCCACCCTGGCCTGACCGGTGGCCAGAAGCCCAGACACGGGCTGAGGAGGAAGCCCCTCCCTGGGCAGGGCCCAAGCCCACTGGTGGGATAGGTCCCTGGCTCCGAGCTGCCCCTTAGCCTGAGCTCTTGGCCCATCCTGCATGGGAGCACCTGAGAACCTGATTCTAGAACAGGGCCTGGGCCACCCCCACCCCACCTCTCCGGCTCCCTCAGCCGCCTGCTCCCTATCCTCCCATGCCCACCTCTCTCCCAAGGGAGCCCAACTTACCAGGTACTCAAACACCAGGGTGAGGGACCGATCTGTATGGATGAGGTCGTGCAGGGTCACGATATTGGCGTGCTTCAAGTTCTTCAGGAGAGACACTGTGGGGAGATGGCCCACCTGGGTCCCTAGGACCCCACATGCCCCTCGTACCCTTTCTTCTGGGGGTCACCACCAGGAGTCCCTGTTCCAGCAATGACACTTCACCCCAGGTTCCCAATGGGGCCCAGGCCGATGAACCCCTCCTCCCGATGCCCCCGGGGGGACCGTGGGACCCCAGGACACTGTACCCTCTCGGATGGCAGTGCAGGGTGCCCCCTCCTCGTGCTCCAGCCGGATCTCCTTCAGGGCCACGAGGTTCTCCGTCAGTTTGCTGCGCCCTTTGAAGACTGTGGCATAGGTGCCCTGTGACGAAGAGCCCCATTGGCCCCGGGCACATTCAGGTCCTGCTGTCCTCTGTCCAACGTCTCCCTTGTGTGCCTCAATTTGGGCTACGACTTGGGTCTGAGTGCCCTGCCTCCCTTCACTGAAATGCTGGGTTTTCTCCAAAGCCCACTTCTCCCTGGGAAGTGTCCCGAACAACTCCCCAGTGAGAACTCACTGCCCCTCCGCTCAGCCCAGCACGCTAGGCGCCCCTCCGCTATAGCTCCAGTTTTGTTCTTCCTCATACTGCGCTGTGTTCCCATGCAGAAACACTCTTTGGGCTTCTCCAGGGAGTTTCCTCTGCAAACCTTTGCCCAGCCCAGGCCTCTCAGACGAAGCCAGACACAGTGACGATGGAAATAGCCTGGTGACACAGCACTTACTACGACACGCGCCAGGCATGTCTACGTGCCGTACACACACGTGTTCTAGCAACCTATTCAATCCGCACAACAACCCAATGAGGTAGAATAATTACTATCTTCGTTTGACAGAGGAAGAAACTGAGGCACAGAGAAAGATCGTGTAACTCGCCGAAGGTCACGGAGCTAGTAAAGGGTGGAGCTGGGATTCAAACCCAGGCAAGAAGTACTTGTAGGAAAAAAAAAGACCGGATTCTGCCCAGGGCCCAGGGGGTACCCTATCCTCACGCCCTCGCTCCGCGTCTGGGTCTGCCAGCACCTGCCAAGGCTGGGCAAGACCGTGCACCTCTCTGTATGGGGCAGAGGCCAGGAGAGGGCAGATTAGGGAGGGCCCGGGGGCCCTGCCCCTCCTCCGAACCGACCTGCATGGCTGCCCTCGACCAAACCCGGCCTCTTACCTCCCCTAGTTTGTCCAGTTTCACGTACGTTTCCAGTTTCCCAAAGCCGATATCTGACTGAGAGGGAGAGACATAGGGTGCCGTGAGCTTGAAGGCCCACCAGCCCCCAGACACAGCTCTCCCACCCCCAGCCTCGGGGGGGAAGGGAATGAGACCCCATCCTGGAAAGGGGTCCTTCCTCCTGTCCTTCCCTTTTATCCCTATGACAAAAGAAGGAGCTCCTGGGCGTGGGTTTCTTCTTCCCACGACAGCCAAGGGTGTGCAGCTCGGAGCTGTGGCACCTGGGATTGCCGCACACCTGGGTTCTACCCTGTGCGGCAGAGCAATTACTATCTTTATTTGACAAAGGAAGAAGCTGCCGTCTGCCTTACTCAGACTGCTGGCTCCTCCAGGGCAGACGCCGTGTCTTTTTCTCCACTGCGTCCGGTTCAGAACCCACCTCCCTGACAGTCTCTCATGAGCACGCTTCTTCTAGCTCAGGCATACCCAGCCCTGAACAAGACAGATTCCTGGACACCCCACCCACCCGCCTACCTGCAGAGGCTGATTCTGTAGGCATCTGGAGTGGGACCCAGAGTCTGTTCTGTAAGATGCTCCCAAGCACCTCTGAAAGGTAGCTAGGGTTGGAAAGCACACGCCAGCTGGCCTATTGATCTTACCCAGGTGGAGACCCTAGGTTAGCTCAGTTCCAGCCCAGGTGGGACCCATCTAGGGAATGGATGTTGATCTAGGAGGATCTACTTGAATGCACTGCGGCCAGCAGGTGGCGCCAGAGGCCCAGGAATCCTCCTGGAAAGCCCTCCAGGCCTCAGCTGGGACAGGAAATGCCAGGACAGATTTGTCCATGCTGGGAAGGAGGCGTCCCACCCTGACAACCTCTGACCCTCTTGGACTCACCAGGGAGGCGCGGCGGGACATGCGGCTGAGTGGCTTGGGGAGGTCTGGGTTCTCCAGCTGTAGCTTCTGCAAGAATTCCTGGGGTAGGCGGATATCCATGGGCAGAGAGAGCCTCTTGCTGATGTCCTGTGGTGACCGGGATAAGATGGGGACACCATTGTTGGCTCCAGGGTAGCTAGGGCTGTGGGGCCCTTGCCTCTGGACCTAGCTTTCCCTGTAGAACAACCACAGCAGGGCCAAACCACAGGCTGTTCTTCAAGGTTGTGCTCAGAGACATATACATGAAGGCCTGGGGTTGCTGTGTGACCTTAGGAGGTTCCTTCCCCTCTCTGGGCCACAGTGTCTCCATCTGTACAACGCAAATCTCATGCCTTTACAGACACTGTGATTCTATAAGCGTATTTTTCATACACTTGGGCACATCTCTGTGAATCGTAGACTATAGTCAAATTGCTTAGCCTTTGCTATGTTCCAGGAATGTTCTAAGCACTTGGCATGAACAAACTCATTTAATCCTACCAATGACTGTTTCATCTTTTTTATTTTTATTTTATTTTATTTGAGTCAGAGTCTTGCTCCGTTGCCTGGGCTAGAGTGC
>CAUYSK010012157.1:0-20305 GCA_963575035.1 Avahi laniger | reverse complement strand
TGCATGCCTGCTGGTGGAGGGCGTGCGGCCACGGCCTTTTACACTGGTTGGACCCAGGGACCCCTAACTCCCGCCCTCTGATGCCTCAAAGGGGGAAACTGAGGCCAAGATCCTGGTTGCTGCCCAGGGAGCTCGGCAAATCAGCAGCAGCGTGGGGACGCAAGCCCAGGTCCCCTGACCTCAAATTTCACCCAGGGGCTGTCCTGGCCCCCAGCCCAGCCTTCGCCATGCCCCAAGCAGCACCACGCCCTCCTTGTGACCAGCTAGTGTCCCTCTCCACCACCTCCATCAACCTGAGGCCGTCGAGCCCCGGGTCATGCCGACTCCTCCTAGGCCTGCGTCCTGTCCTTCCTCTTGCTGCCCACTCAGTCGCCTGCCCCCACCAGCAGCCGCAGCAGCTCTGGAACAGCAGCAGTGACGAGCCTACCACAGCAGAGTGTGCCGCCACCCAGGCACCGTCTAGGCACATTCCCTGCAGCCCCTCAGCCCCCCTGCTGGAACAGTGCTGTCTAGGGGGACACGCACCCATCCACCAGGGCCCTGTGCTCACCCTTCGGACGCCACCCACTGCCGTGGTACTTCATCCAGGCTGGTGCATCCGTTAGGAATAGAACTTGAGCCGATGTGTGTTTTAAATGTGCAGTTTAAATGTCCCAGTGTCCACGTTAAAGAGAGGTGATGTGGAGGAACGTAAATGCTAAGTGAACAGAGGTGCTCTGAAAAGGCTACGTACTGCAGCATTCTGACTATGTGACATTCCGGACGAAGCAAACCCTGGGGACAGCGAAGAGATGGGTGGTTGCCAGGGCGGGGGACGGAGGGATGAACAGGCGAAGCACGGAGGTCTTCAGGGCAGTGGCACTTCTCTGTGTGACACTGCAGTGGCGGACACGTGTCATTATGCATTTGCCCGAGCCCACAGAGAGGACAGCGCCGGAGCGGACCTACTGTAAGCTGTGGCCCTGGTGGCAGTGGCACGTCAGCGTGGCTTCCGTGCTTGGACAGACGCACCGCTGCCGTGGCGGAGGCCGCACGTGTGCGGACGGGGATGAGGGAACTCTGCACTTTCTGCTCGATTTTGTTGTGAACCTAAAAGTGGTTTCAGAAATAAAGCCTATTAATTTAAAAAAACAGGGAAATTAATTTTAATAGTAGATTTTAATTAACTCCAAAATCCCAACTATTATCATGTCAACATATAATCAATATAAAAATCGTAATGAAACATTTTACGTTTTTGTGCTAAGTCTTTGAAATTAGTGTACATTTTACAATCGGGTGTCTCCATTCAGACAAATCTGCCACACCCTGAGTGCGGGGCAGCCTCACGTGGCCAGCGGGTGTGTAAGACGGGGCGGGCCCCGCTCGCTCGGTGGCCCTGGGGACTTGATGTCTCCTTAGTGTCCCTTCTGCTCGCCGCTGGCCAGTTCCCTGTCTGCACGTGCTCGCTCGTGCACTCTTCTCCCCGTGAGGGTGGGGACAGTGCCTGTCTTCACCGTGGAAGGACCCCCAGCCTCTGTGCGGTGACTGGCACACGACAGCGCTCAGTAAACATGTCCTGTGTGAATGCATTTGGACAGGAAAATAAATTTAGATTCTCAGGCCTTCGTGTGGGGCTTAAAGCACAAAAGAGCTGAGCAAATAACGAATGAGTGAGCGAGTGAAGGGATGAATGACTGTCCCCAGTGTCCGGCAGGTGGTCTGGTCTGGGGTCCGATGGACGTTTGAGGGTCTGGATTTGTGTTGTCCAGAGGGGTGAGGGAGTTTCTGAGGCCTCTGCAGCCAGCAGTGGTGGCCGCCTGTGGTTCACACAGACCACGCGCCCGGGGCCCCGCACCTGCGGCTGCTTCCCAGGGCCGCCATCATGGAGGGCCGCAGCCTGCGCGGCTGAAAACAAAGGAAATTGCTTCTCTCGCGTTCTGGAGGTCACATGTCCAAGACCGGCTCCCTCCAAGGCTCCAAGGGAGGCTGTTGCCGGCCCCTCTCTCGGCGGCTGGCGGCCGTAAGGAATCCTTGGTGCCCTCGGCTTGCAGCCGAGTTGCTGCAGCCTCTGCCTCCCTCTTCCCGCGGCCCTCCCCGCGTGTCTGCGACCTGCTTCCAAATACGGCCACACTCACAGGTTCCAAGTAGACATGGATCTGGGGACACCGCTCGGCCCGGCACAGCCTCTTCCTCCCTTTCAGGCTCTGCCCAAATGCCACCTTGTCCCGGGGGCCCCCCGCTGCTCCCACTCTCGTGCTGCTTCGTCGTCTGTCTGCCTCCCTCCTCCCCGCCACGGGCCGGGCGGAGCAGGCCCCTGTGCACGGCCCCCTGGCGGGAGCCTCAAGTGAGCAGGTGTGAGCAGGCTGCCCTGGCCGAGGGGCATGCGGGGCTGTGGGCAGGGCCAGGGAAGGGGCGGTTGTGAGGCCGGCGGGAGGAGGAGTCGGAGGCAGGTCTGGAGGAGATGGCTTCGCCGGGCCAGGGCAGGTCTAAGCACAGCCGTTGGTTCCTACAGGGGCTCTGGACTCTGCCGGGTCAGATCGATCTTCTGCTAATGGGCCTCTCCCTCCTTCCCAAAGAAAATCGATGCTCTGAGGTTTTGAGAGTAAGTGCCGCCTAACTGCACCTCCACTGGCGCCGCGTCCCCTCCAGCCCGCTCTTCCCTGGGGTCCTCGGAATCAGAGGGCTGCGGGGCTGCTCTTGGTCCTGGCCCAGGAGGGACACAGTCTCTGGGGACTTGTGGCCACGGGGCCCCCAGGCCCAGAGCTGATGAACAGCCTGTTTTCCTGGAGCCTCGGTTTTACTTGAAGATTTAGGGAGGAAACGTCTCCATGTAGAAACCACCAGGACGTACTATGGAAGGGAACTTAAAAGCCCCTGTGGGCATGGTGTGTTTATGCCAAAGCCCCCAGGCCTACACACTGGGCAGGGGTGAGAAGCACAGACCTCTCCGTCACCCCCATAGCAAGGCGGTGCAGGCCAGGCTCCGGGCCAGGGTGCTGGGGGCTGAGGCAGGGCCCTAGAGCTTCGAGGTCCAGCCCAACATCTTGCCCACTCTGGGGGGCTCCCCAAACGGCCCCCAAGCTCAGCTTCCCCCCAGCCCTGTCCCACAAGTCTCAGTAGCGATTAAACATAGAAAGGCCGGGAGGCACACTGTACACAGCAGGTGCTCAATAGCTGTGCATTCTGTCCCTGTTCCTTTCCCTCCTTGGGTCTGCTTCTGGACTCCACGTGACAGATGGGTGATGTGGGAACGCTTCCCCGGGGATTTGGCCGCACAGCCTGGCATGTTCTGCGATCCTAGCACATTTTAACAGGTCCGATAAGTGGCATTGGTTTTAGGTCCCTGGGACCTCAATCTCGGGTGTAGAATTAATTCCATGTCCTAATGTGTCCATGGCTTCCAAACAAGAGATGTGACATTGCTTTTGGTGGCTTCTCTCCCTCTGATTGCCGTGGGGCTGGGGCAAGCTTGCAGAGGTTCGCGCCTGTGTCCCTCCCGGCGGCAGGAGAGCCCTGCCCAGGCGGTGCTGTGTTGGATCCTGGTCTCCCAGCGTGTGCCTGGCATGTTGCTGCTCCCAGGCCAGCTCAGCGCTCTGGTGCCTGCCTGCTGTCCCCTACCGTCCTGTGCTGGACGTGGCGGCCAGGGCGGAGGGAGGGCTCACTGGAGGGCTCAGGGTGCAGAGAAGGGAAGAGGCAGCAGTGGGCACCACGATGTCAGCACAGTTGGGGAACATTCTGGTGGCAAACAGGACGCCAACTGGCATCAGACAGACCATCGTTCAAATCCTAAGCTGGCCACTTACTAGCCAAGCAATTTCAGGCAGGAAACTCTGCCTCTGAGCCTCGTCCCGGTCGTCTGTGAGGTGCGCAGGGTGACCTAGACGTGCTGGCACACAGCAGGCAGTGAGGAGGTGGCTGGCTGGGATTTAGAGTGGGAAGGACCTGACCCTTGAATCCTAGCTCTGGACCTCAGCACGTGTCCTCAGTGTCCTTGAGGGAGCCCTGTCTCCTCACCTGCCCTGTGGGGACACAGCGTTCCTGGGAAGGGTGTCCGGGACTACGTTCAGGCATCAGGGTGCCCACTGGCACAGGGCAGGTACTAGATACCATGTGGCTTCATCAGCGCCGCACCTGGAGGTCGAGTGG
Organism: Avahi laniger; assembly: GCA_963575035.1. Taxonomy (NCBI): domain Eukaryota; kingdom Metazoa; phylum Chordata; class Mammalia; order Primates; family Indriidae; genus Avahi; species Avahi laniger. The sequence goes on along the minus strand of CAUYSK010012157.1, from coordinate 16,177 downwards.
CTGACAGCTGTCCCCTGTTCCCCCAGGTCCTCGGATTTCGGGACGTCCTACACCAAGCTCACCCTCCAGCCTGGCGTCACCACCGTCATCGACAACTTCTACATTTGCCCAACCAACAAGAGAAAGGTAGGTGCTAGAGGCAGGCGGCTGCAGCTCTGGCTCCAGCCCCACAGGGCCCTGCCTTGCGCCGCTCACTGCAGAGCCCAGAGGCTGATGCGCCACCCAGCTGAGTTCCTGCTTTGGGACAATGGCCCAGCGGGGGGTGCTGGCCCCTGCTCTTGCAAGCCAGCCTTCCCAGTGCCACTGCACACCGTCCGATGGCTGTGCTTCAATACACTGGCCAGGCCCCTGGAGGAAGGCACTGCACACTCGCCTGGGGCATGTTCATCCATCAGGCGCAGCGGCGAGGGCTGGAGGGCCCTGGGCACAGAGAGAGAACCAGCTCTTTTTGGTTTGGGGTCCTTTTGAGGCAGCGTTGAGCAGGCCGGTCCTTCTGAAGGGCTTTCGTTTATTTGGTCTGATGTGGCTTTGATTGTCCTCTGGTCTGAGTGGCGTCCCCTGACTTTGCTCTCTGGCTGTGGGAAATACCATCTCGCTTTCCAAAGCAGGTGACTGTGCTGCGTGTTTTCCTCTCCTTGACTGGGGCTGTGGGAGCTCCTGGCAGAGCTGGGATGTGGGGTGCGGGGGGAGGGCCACCGCAGGGGAGGGCCGCGGTGCCCGCCTGGAAGGGCAAGTGAGGCAGAGGTGGGCAGGGTTGGTCTTGGCCAGCTCTGCGTCCCCGGAACCCACCTGGGGGACTCACATGCCTGACCTCACTCCACCACACAACCACCCAAGGAACAAGGCAGAGAACTGGGCAGGGAGAGGTGAGACTTGCCTACTGGGGAGTGGCAGGGAGCTGGGACGAGGGGGCTGCCTCGAGGCGACCGCCTGGCGTCTCCGCCTGGGCCTGAGTCTGGCCCCAGAGCACACTGGCTCTGCAACCGCAGGCTCCGCACCCTCCTTGTCAGCGAAGTCGGGGTAACAGCGTCCACGCTGTCGTGTTGGCGGAATTAATGAGCTGCTACTTGCGAGTGTACCTGTGAGCAGCCGTCGTCCTCAGTGAGAGGCATGGAGGTCTCCTCGCCACCCACCTGAGACTCTGGAGTCGGGCTTTGTTCCAGGGGACCAAGCTTCGCTGCGTGGCCCCGGCCAGCCCTGCCTGGAGCGAAGGCCCTGACAGGTGGCTGTTCCAGGCATGAGGGCACCACCCTGGTCCCTCAGACCAGCACTGCCTGCTGTTGGCATGGCTGCCCACACCTCCATGTTGAGAGAACAGATTAGTTATCAGTGATGGGAACAAGGCCAGCAGCTTGTTACCTGACTAACAGGGTGGCATGTGTGGCTGCCACGCTGCCGGCAGCCCGTGCTTCTGCCACCGAGAACGAAGCACCTGCCCCTCTGTCTGCAGAGGTGTGGATGGGCTGCGTGCTGAGCAGGGCTGGGGACAGAGGTCAGGGAGGCCGGGAGCATGCGGACTCAGAGGCTCGCGGAGCAGAGGGCCCGAGCCCCGGGCTGCAGGCCCCACTGTGTGTCTGCTAGATACGACTGTGGGTGGGTTTCTCTATTGCTCCATGCCTCGGTTTCCTTGGCTGTGAAGCAGGGTCTTAATAGCAGAATAAGGTGACCTGAGTTAATATGCATACAGTACGTAGAATAAAGCTGGCACAGTTTGATAGAGGTCTCACAGTTGGTAGGAGCTTGCCTTGATTTGGTTTTAAAAGGATTTAGGGGCAGAAGAGCCACAGTCATGGTTCCAGAGAAAATTAATTTGAGGCCATGTCAGGCAAGGAATGGAGGAAGCTGGTTAAGGCAGAGAGGAAGACTTAGGGGGCTCAGGGCTGGTCCTCTCACACTGGAAGGGAGGTCCTGGGGACACAGCAGCCCATGTAGTCTGCAGGGTGGAGGCCAGGTGTGATTCTTCTCCACTCCTCAGTCCTGCACAGAGCACTCGGAACTCAGGAAGCACAGATACAATGGACTGTGCTGGGGCTGGGCTGGGACCCTTCTGGAAAAGAGATTTCGATGTAATATAAAGCAAAACTGCCTTCCATCCTGGCACTAATTCATCCACTTGTGATAGTTTGCTGGTCCCTTCAGCCATCGCTGGTGATGACTCACGGTGTGCCAGGCCCTGGGCCAGAGGCTGAGATCCAGCATAGTCAGCTACTTGGGCGGGTGGGGCCTGCCCTGGCCCACCACCCCATCACCCAGAGCAGAAAGCGGAGGGTCAGGGAGGCTCGGAGATTTGCGCAAGTCACCCAGCTGGTAGACAGAAAAAAAGTAGTCGTGACGCATCATGCTTGGCCTTGCACAGGCTTCAGACCCAGGTCTGCCGGACCCGGAGCACCTCTGTCATACTCTGGCGTACCAGGCACCCTGCACCAGAGCGCTGAGGGAACAGTGGGGCCCCCAGGTCTGTACAGCCCAGCCCACTCGCTGGAGCTGAAAATCGCAGCTCCTTACCCTACACCAGCTGCAACCTGGCGGGTGCTGAGCTGTGTAACTGAGCAGATCCCATTTCCTCTCCAGGCCTCAGTTTCCCCATCCCTAAGAGGAGGAACTGAAGGCTCTCCAGAGCCCCTTCCACCTCCGACATCCTGGCCCCTCCGGGTCTCCTTCCAGGGTGATCCCATGGGAAGGGCAGCAGTGGGAACGAGACACCCATGGGCAGATCCCCCACGTGGCTGCAGCCACCGCTGAGCCTTGGCCTGTGCATTGTCTAGACGAGAGGACAGGCTGGACACGGCCTCCGGGCTCCTCCCAACACCTGCACCCATCCGTGCCGCAGATGCGGGCGAGGCCCTGGTGTGTGCCAGGCTGCAGGTTCGGTGCTGGAGAGAGAACCTTTTTGTCCAGTCTTGTAGACAACAGGTGCAGATCAAGTACCTACCAGGTCCCAGGTCTCTTGCTGGGCACTGCGGAGCAGAAGTGAACCTTCTAGAACCTCTGAGGGTCTCATAGGGCCCTGAGAAACTGAACCTCCCCTGCTGTGTGTTTGTGGGAGGAATGGAAAAGGGCTGATGTTGGGTTTGACCCTGGGTGACTCTGATCTGGGGAGAGACAGGGCCCTCCATTTCTACTTGCAGGGCGCCACGCCGTGTTATCGGTAACGGATGGCTTTGCAGGAAGACGTGACTACTATTAAGAGTCCATTTAGCAACAATTACAGGCTGAGCAGCGCTTTATAGCTTCTTGGAGACCACTTTGCAACCTGTCTTACAAAATGAATTCCCTTTTATTTGTGTCTTGCCTACAGTACAATCAGAACTCCCTAGCCGTGATGGCAGGGCAGGGCATTCTCCATTGTTGTGGCATGACCTGGGCCCTGGGCCCTGGGGCCCAGACACCCCCCAGGCACCCGCCTGCAATTCCCACCTCAGATTTGGGCTGACAGCACCTTTCCTTGTGTCTTGGCCTCAAGAACCCTTTGGCCTGGGGGCAGTGTGAAGGCACAGCCCCGAGGAGCTGGCCCAGGCATGGAAGTACTATCAAGTATCATGTTTTACATTAAAAATTTATGTGAATTTTCATGTTACTGCATTAGCTGTGAGTGTTGGTTTGAATACTAAAACCACACGCACACATACAGACAGACACACACATTTTCACCCAAAAAATGTTGATGTCAAACTGATGTCCCAGGAGAATGCTGCATCCCAGGCCCCCACCCACCCCCCACTGTGGGCCCTCCTGGGCGTGTGACTCCCGGTGGAGCGGCAGGGGGTGCGGATGAGATCCTCTCACCAGAGTCTCCATGAGGAACCGCCACTTGCCAAGCACTCAAGATGGAGAAAGGAATCAGACCAAAATCTTATCTTGGAGACCCTCAGTGTTGCAGAAAGCAACAAAACCTGTTCGGCAGAGGCAGCGTGGACCGCGGTAAAGCGTGAGCCGTGTTCTGAGGCCCCTGTGAAGGGTCAGGTGCGGTATCAGGACCTCCGAGGATGCGTCTCTAATCCCTGCAGGGTAAGGAGTCCTGTGCCATTTTACGGGCGAAAGGACGGGTGTGCTGCTTACCCAGGGCCCGCAGTCCGTGGGCAGGTAGAACCCTGGTGTCCTGCTTGGATACAGGGCACGTAGAGTGTTGACGTGCTGTCGTGGCTACACTAAAGAAAAATGTGGATAGAAGCAACACGAGAGCAGGAGTCGACCACTTTGAATCCAGGGTTCCAGCTTGGATGTCCACTCATGGCAGGCAGCAAGGCAGGGTCACCAAGTGGCACGCTCTGAGTGCAGTGGACCCCAGCCATGGACAGGATTCCCCACCAGCCCCCAAGCCTCAGGGCCCAGTCCCTTCTGTAATGAGCCTGAGGAATTGTCCCCAGCAGAGTTCCAAGGCCAGGGGAGCCGGAGGGACGTAGCTGTGCGCCTGCTTCAGCCACACCAAAGGGGGCACTCGCAGGCCCCCCAACCCTCGGGCAGGCTCTGAGCGTCCCCACAAGGCCCCTGCCATCCCCAGGCCTCCCCCGTGATTTAGCACAGGGTATGGCCGGGCCCCCCCAAGGTGTTACAGTGAAGGGCGGGAGCCCTGCCTGGTGGGAAGAGAAGCCAGAGTGGGGCCCTGTGGAGGGCTGGGAGACAGAGCGGGGGCCAAATGGGCCGAACCTCCCAATGAGCGATACTCTCCGTTCCCCTGATGGCCTCATCTGCTCCTGTCCTGGAGAAAAATGGCTCAACTGGGCACATCAGTCTCTCAGGAACAGAGTTCACCCCTTGAAACTCCAGCCTAATGCACGGAAAATCGTCCCCTCGTAAAGTCACTAGGTCACTGCGAGAGAAGGAGAAAGAAGAACAAACGGCCCCACTGCTCAGAAAGCAAGTCTCCTCGGCCTCCCACCTCAGGAGCCACTGACCGGGGAGCGGAGGAGACTGGATTTACTCTCCCCGAAGACAGCGCAGAACATGAGAGCCCCAGAGACCAGAGCCAAAAAGTAAAGTCAAAAGTACAAAGGCCACCCTGCGTCTCAGGGCCGCCCACAGGTGCTCAAGGAGCTCCAGGCCTCTTCCGGAGAGCTCCGCGGACCTGCCTTTGCCCGGCGCCAAGCTCGGTGGCTCTTTACCTGTGTCCGTTTGTCAGGGCGGACCTGAGAGTGACAGGGAGCTGCCCAAGGGCACGAGCAGCATCCCCCAAGGCTGTGACTGTGGCACCACATTGGAGACCAGAAAACAGAGGCTGGCGGAGGCTCAGTGACCAACCCAAGGTCCCAGGCCAGCAAGGGGCTGGGGGAGTGAGTGGGATTTGGACCCACACCCGTCTGTCCCCCACCCCCCACATCTTATCCCGCACACCCCAGGAAGACCTGGTGTTTTGGGGCACCTGCCTGCCCTCCAGTGATCCAGGAATTAAAGCCTTTTACCGCCTCTGTCTTCAGTGAAAACCAGAATGCACCTCTGTCTTCCTCAGCTCAGGCTGCTATAACAAAACACTCTAAACTGGGCGGCTTAAACAACAAATAGCTATTTCTCACAGTTCTGGAGCTGGAAGTCCAAGAGCAGGGTGTGCGCAGTCAGGTTCTGGCGCAGGCTCTCTTCCTGGTTCCCCTCGCGTCCTCGCGCGGCGCAGGAGGGTCGCCCGCTCGCTGGGCTCTCCCTCCGAGGGCGCCGCTCCCTTCATGAGGGCTCCACACTCAGGATCTAATTCTTCCCACAGGTTCCACCTCCGAACACCTCACCTTGGGATCAGGGGTTAAACATCTGACTCTGGGGGAGACGCAAACATTCAGTCTGTTGCAGCCTTCTCGGACCAGAACCACCTTCCTCTGTCCCAGGAGGCGTGTGTTCACCTTCCAGCGGGCGCTCAGACATGTGAGGAGCAGGGCCTGGGTCACCCGTCAGCGCCGAGATTCAATCTCGGCAACGCCTCCCTCCCCACCCTGCCTTTCCCGCCCCCCCTCCCTGGGCGCCCACATCGCTCAGCCTGCCCAGGGGAGCCTGTGCCGGGGGGCCTCCTTCCTCTGCACATCCTGCCCCCACCTCGCTGCCGTCTGTGGCCTGTTGAGCATCGCAGTGGTCTCCGTCTCGGTGAGGAAGCCCCAGCCAGCTCAGCACGCGGCACATCATAAGTGGTGATGTCCCTTGGGTGGGAGAAGAGGTGACAGGTTTATTCTCTTGTGCCCAAGAGTACCATGCGGGGTGACCACCACACGCGGCACAAAGGTCAGCTGCTCCGTCCTGTGCAGCGGGTGCTGGGGCACAGGGCTTGCGGGGGACACTGCCTGCTGGGTGGGGACGCTGGTAGGAGCACACGGCCGGATTCTCTCGTTTCCCACAGCGCGGCCGCTTGGCTTCCCTATCGAGCGAGAAGCCAATTTAAGGAAACTTCCTCAATAAGCTGGGTAAGCTGTGTTTGCCGCAGCCTGGATTTATCCCTCTTCCTTTCAAACACATGCATTTAGAAAACAGGGGTGAATCATGTCTTTATCCTTCACGCAGTAGAGGCTCTTAGAAAGCTTTCAGGATCATTACCTGGTAAAAGTAGCTTACGTTTGAAAGTGATTTCTGCACTGGGGGATGCCCAGGCTGCGGGCGGCTCTCGCCAGGCCAAAGGGATTTCCAGTCCTGCCACCTTATTTTTGGCATCAGCACCTGTTTTCTGGTGCTGAAAACGCCACCCCAAGGCACAAAATCCACTCATGCCCTGTCCCTTGGAACTGGTCTTTTCCAGGCCTTTGTCCCAGGGAGGAGCCATAGCTACACGGGGACACAGGGCAGATGTCTGGGCGTGGGCTCTGCACTGCCCCCCACGCCTCGGCCCTCTGCAGTCCTGCGGGTCTGTCTGCTCCGCCTTTCCATCTCCTGGGCACCCCCAGCCCACACTACCCGACTCGGGGCCTCCTCACGGTCACCCTGGCCCTCCCTAACCTGCTTCCCTCCATGTTCTGACCCAGCTGGGACCACCCATGCCCCAACACACACTCGGAGCCTTTTGCCAGCCTTCAGGGGCTCTTCTTGTGACACCAGGCTGCCTGCTCTGGCTGCCACCCTCCACCCCCATCTCAGCACCCACAAGCATGTGGGGAAGAGGCTGCTCCCTTCCAACCTGGGCCCCCCATGCTCCTCCCATTCTGGACACACCTCACCCCACCTCCTCCACCCCGTTCTCTATGGTCATGTTGATCCCATAGCTCTTGCTTCACATTGCACCTCCTTCGGGCACCTTCCTAGGCCCACCCTCCTTCCCCCAAACCCCAGATCAGCTCAGGACCCCAATCATAGGGTCTTTCTGCTCTTTCTTGCCCACACAGACCAGTCTGCAGTAACACGCAGGCGTGTCCGTCTGCCCTCCTCACTCATGGGAAGCCTCTGCTCTGGGAAGCACCCCCAGGCAGGAGGTCTGTCTCTGTCGCTTTCTGTCCAGCCAGCGCCTGGCACTGCGCCTAGAATGTCGTCTTGAACAAATGAATGTGTAGATGGATGTATACATGAACAGCTTGCTGAAAAAGCAATCACTAAAGAAACTTAATCCAAACAGGAGATACCCTACATGCCTGAAATGTTTGCTTTAGGCCAACATCTGCGGATCTGCTTTGGGCAGTTATTAGGATGGTGCAAAAGTAATTGTGGTTTCGGACTGTGAATTTTAAATCATTATAACTAGGCTGAAATACATCTTTATTAATCAAAATAGGAACCATTACAATCAACACATTTTTGCCAACAAGGAATAAGTTTGTTTATTCCTGTAGTGTAAAAACTCGTGCTTCGGGATTCAGCGAACTCTTGGAAAGCATCTTCTGCATCCTGCTGGTTGTGGAAGCATTTTCCCTGCAAAAAGTTGTGGAGATGCCTGAAGAAGTGGTGGTTGGCTGGCGAGAGATCAGGTGAATGTGGCAGTTGAGGGAAAACTTCGTAGCCCAGTCGTTCAACTTTTAAAGCATTGGTTGTGTGACTTGCGGTTGGGTGTTGTCGTGGAGAAGAACTGGGCCCTTTCTGGTGACCAGTGGCAGCTGCAGGTGTTGCAGTTCCCAGTGCATCTCATTGATTTGCTGAGCAGACTTCTCAGATGTCATGGTTTCACCGGGATTCAGAAAGCTATAGTGGATCAGACTGTTAGCAGACCATGGAACAGTGACCATGACGTTTTTCTGGTACAAGTTTGGCTTTGGGAAGTGCTTTGGAGCTGCTTCTCGGTCCAACCACTGAGCTGGTCATCGCCGGTTGTCGTATAAAATCCACTTTTCATTGCACATGGATCAAGAAATGGTTTGTTGTTTTTGCATACAAGAAGAGAACACTTCAAAAACAATAATTTTTTTGATTTTCAATCAGCTCACGAGGCACCCACTTACTGAGCTTTTTCACCTTTCCAATTTCTTTCAAATGCCAAATGCTTTTTGTCTAACATCATTTCCGTAATCTAAAATAAATATAAAATAAACAGTAAGTAAAACGTCATTATTAAAAAATAGAGCAAGAAATGTGCATTAAAGTGGTGTATAACATAACCACATTTAAGAATGTATTCCAATATCAAATGGCAAATGTCAACAGTGCTAAAACCGAAATTACTTTTGCACCAACCTAACAGTTCACTTCCTGCCCAGACCAGGCACACGCACCTGAGCGAAAGCTGGTGGCAGCAGCAAGAGCAGCTCGGCCCCACACCCACCAGCATGGACAGAGAAGCCATCGATGGGTGCTGCCACTAGCATTCTTCTAATGCTACTGTTAAAAAAAGTGCATTTCTTATTTTAGAATTTTTTTAGATCTCAAGCTCCCTCTTCCTGCTTCTTTCAACCCAGCAGCAGGTGTGTAAATTTGTAGCTTGAAAGCAAGCCCTCCAGCCCAGCTTCCAGCCAGCCTGCTTCCCCACGGAGATGCCCAACCCTGACCGATTCCACATACCACGCTTAGTAGGGATGTGGTGGGGTGCTGGGGTGGGAGGTGGGCTCCCCAAGCCAGAAGGCCCTGAGCCCAGGCCAGAGCCCGAGGTAGGGGCAGAGCCACCAGTCACTGTCACCTAAGGGCTGGCCTCCTTCTGTACCTGCCGGCCGTGGGGTGAGCTTTGGCAGGTTACGGGGCCTATCCAGGACTCTGTGTCCTCATGGGGACACAGATGCACAGAAGGGGAAACTTGCCATAACACCCATGCAGGGCCCAGCCCAGCTGGAGCACGCGGCAGGTGCCTGGCTGATGCTTGTTCCATTCTGGGCCTGCCCACGGCCAGGGCACACACAGAGCTCTTCCTGGTGCGCGTTCATCGCGTCTCTCCCAGATGAGTCTGAACCCCTTGGGGGCCACGTCTTACCCTCTTTGTCCCCAGGGCCCACTGACGGTGACCTCAGGATGGTACTGGGTAACTTGACTGGAACGAAACACATCAGCTCCCGGTGCCAGAGAGTCCGTGAAAGCTGGCCCTGGACGGTGGGATTGGTTGGGGACAGGGAGGTGAGCGCCAGGGTTTGCTCCCAAAGACTGGAACGAACGCGATGTTGCTAACACATGAATCCGCTAGTGGACGATCCAGCAGGGCTCGGTTGGAGGAGATCGGACACAGAAGCTCCTTTTCACACCCACCAGGAGCTATCATGTTTTTGTTCCTCATGTATGTGTTTGTATCTCAGGCAGCTGAGGCTGAAAACGTTTTGCCGCCATCCACGGTCGCCTCCTTTGTGGTGAACCACCGATAGACTGAGCCGGGGGGAGCTCGTCTCCCTGGGTGGAGGCAACGGTGCCCGGTGGGGATTTGGGGGCCTGGCTTCTGGGCCTCTCCCGTCTGCAAAGGACAGCATTTCTCTGGGTCTTAGGTCCTGCATCTGCAGAAGGAAATGAAGGCCTCCCAGGACTCCAAGGCCCTCGACAGTTATGCTCTATGCAGCTGTGATTAAAACGCTATTGGTGGCAGCCAAGAGTCTTTGGCGGCAGCCAGAAGAAACCAAGACAGACCAGCAGCAGCAGGAAGGTGTATTCTTGGAAAGATGCAGGCAGAACTGAGGCAAGAAGGTGGCTGGGGAACTTGGCCAGCAAAGGATAGGAAGCAGGAAGGTGCCAGGGTCTTATAGCTGCACAGCTGTGGTGACAAAGAACCCCAGTGACCTCCCACCCTGGGTCTCTGATGGGGCATGAACTTGCCCCTTCTGAAGACAGGAGCCTCAGTGGATTGTTCCAGTGGGACCATCCGCCACGGGAGTGGTTATTCTCCAAGAGGAAAATGGGATGGTTTTCCCAAATAAAGGGAGATGGTGTGCTCCGGGGCCACGTGTCCATCACCACATGGCGGGAGACAAGGCACTCGGGTCTCCCTGACCCGTGTCCAGTGCTCTATCCTGCTCGACTGGCATCTCCGTCTTTGCCCCTCTCAGGGCTGAGCACTTCTACGATGTATCTTTGCGTGGGTCTGCTTTCGTGTGGACCATTGTGCTTCAACCCTGGGCTCCATTTATCGACTAAGAAGTATAATGACTGCAGGTGACTTAGCCTGGTCTTTCCCGTTTAGGATTTGTCCAGGGAAGGCCACTTTGCTCCTAGAAGTTTCACTCAACCCATTGATTGCTTATAGCTTACATGGCAAAATATGCAGGAGCTATTTTTTTAAAATGTGATTGAAATTCTTAAGAGGAAATAACTTTGATATTGCTGGTCTGGACCTCTCAGCACATGCTTCCCTCCTTCCCACCCTAAATAAAATGATTGCTTTTCTAAATGTGATTCTTGGGCCAGAGCTCCATGGGGCCCTTCCTTCCAGCATGGTTGGGCAGGCGTTTCCTGCGTCCCTGCTCTGATTTGGTGGGGCCCCTTCGCCCACCGTGGAAATAAGGACCAGCAATGGGTCCTGCCACTGAGGAACTCAAAGTCCAGGGGGGAAGACAGACAAGGAAACGGGTGGTCCCTATACCAGTTGGTCACACACACTGGGCCAGATGTTAGCTGAGGGCTGCATCCTGCAAAGAGACCTTGACCCAGCCTGGAACAGAGGAGGTGACACCCTGAGCCAAAGCCACTGTCCTGGAGAGCAGCAAAGAGCCTGCCTGTACGGGGATAGCTCTGATCACCACTATGACAGTTTCTCACTGTCTCACCATAGGAGCTGGGCCTGCTGTGCTGTCATGGGCTTGGGGTCAGGGCTATATTCACAGCTCCCCTCCCCCGGGCTCTCCATTCAGCAGTGAATGCAGGCGGCCCATAGCCAAGCTTCTTATCAGACGGCTTTTACATTATTTAAAAACATTGATTAGCACCTCCTGGGCCGGCTCCCAGTTTGTGAAAGAAGACTGACTAGGTATATGAATAAACTGTAATGTACAAATAATACCACCGTGTAATTACTCGGGTATAAGAGAATAATTACACGGGTAATTATACTTTGCAATCGGCAATGCTGCCTGCTCTACAAATTGTGGTGCCTTAACGGTCGCGGGTGCGGTAACTGTGCTCTGCGCAGGTCATAAATAGATACCTAAGGACTCAGCTGAGATATGAATTCTAATTGTCATGTAATTAGAGAGCAATTAAGTAGTTATTTGTTCCCTATCAATTGGCCATTATATGTCCTCCAAAGTCCTACTACACTTTTAACAAAATGTGGCCATCTCCCTCGCTGACGGGGAAATAAATACCTACTCTCAAGAGCAAGGCTCGTGTGAGCTGGGGCAGGTGCGTCTCTGAGGGTCCTTGGCTGTGGCATCTCCGACCTCAGCGTTGATCAGCCATTTTCCCTGGGCACGGCTGGAAGATAAAGATTCCCAGGAGAGCATCTCCGCCCCACGGGGCAGCAGCACTTCCACGGGGCAAGAGTGTGACCCTGCCATGAAACCTGTACCAGGACATCAAGGGCTGCCCATGCAGCAGCTCCTCTAGATGGTGGCCCAGATTTCTCTGACAGAACAGTCAGGCCCTGCCCCGAGCTTCTGCAAGTTCCCTCCAGACTGACTGTGAAGACCGCGTAAGACGAGCCGCCCTGGGTGGGAAGCTCGCCGGGCAGAGCAGCCCTGTCCTCCTGCAGGAAGCTGGCACAGGCCCCATCAGCACACCACAGCTGCACCCAGCAGGGCCTCTCCCATGGGTGCTCCCGGGCGCAGCTAGGTGGCTTTTCCTTTCTGCCTTCCTGCCTTCCCATTCCAACTCCTCCATGTCGGTTATTTCTACAGTCTGTAAGGTGGGAACTGGGGGCGGAGCCTCTGGACACAGGTTATGCCCTGCCACACGTGGTCCCCGCAGAAGTTTGGGTGGTGTGGATGAAAGATGGACGGTCAGGGAGATGGACAGAGAGGAGAGGCAGCTCCTGAAGAGGAAGGCAGAACCAGGAAGGGAGCTGGGAGGGGAATAGGGAGCGATCCTACAGCAAGAAAAGGGTCAGTGGCAGAACCAGAAGCCATTTGGAAGTGTGAGAGTGCAGCACGGACACTGCAGAAAACAACAAGCCCATGCGTGGAGGAGAGACCGAGCAGGCCTCCCAGGCGAAGGGGCTCTGGGCGGCAGGGAGGCGGGAAGAAGGAAGGTGCCGGGCAAGGGAGACGAGGGAGCCGACCCGAGAACCACGGGCATTTCCACATGAGAGCCGGAGCACCTGGACCAGGAGCAGCAGAGATGTGTGCAGTGGGTGGAGGAGAGGTCCTGGGGTGAAACAAAGCCCTGGTTAAGCTGATCTTCACATTCTGTTTTCTTTTTTTTAATTATGAGGGGAAAAAAACCTTGTAATTTTTCCTCAAAAAAATATATATACATATATATATGTATATGTGTATATATATATAAAGATTAAAATCAGGCCATTACAAACATTTTCAGTATTGAATTTCAAAATAATAAAATAGATTTTAGTGCCTGCAGATCAGTATGGAAAAGGTCTGATCTTTATTAGAATTTTATATACCCAACTAAGCTGTCACCTCTGGGTAGAGATAAAGCATCTTCAGATAGCAGAACGTCATCTGCTGTGTCCCCAGGGACTGTCTTGAAAGAAAAATGCCTAGAAAACGTCCTCTGCCAACAGACGGATGGATGAGGGTCCATGCTGGGGAAGGTGGAGAAGGTGTAGGTAGCACAGGTGAGGCCAGAGACCAGGTGAGCACTAGGTTCAGCTTCAAGAGTTGTTGTTGTGAGAATGAATAGAAACCAAGCACACATGTCAAAATATTTTTTTGGAAAGGAAAAGCTACTGTCTCTAACATGATAGATATCCACAAAGACTGTGATGTCGGGAAAGGGGAGGAGGAAGGTGAAAGTGCCGGACCCCTTTCCTGACATAGAAGGAGTCAGTGGTGCCAGCCACTTCATTCTTTACATGAGTCATTGTAAAAGTATAAACTAGGAATACTTTTGAGAAACTTCAAGCAATCTTCCATTGAATCCAACCTGGAGGCTCATCGCCCACATCGCTGGAGAAGAGAATGCAAGGAAAGCCACGTGGCAGGAGACACAGAACTCATTAAGCACAAGGAAGCCTTACAAATCAGAATGTTTATAAAACCAATTAACAAATGGAAGGTCAAAAATTCACTGGTGGCCATCAGTAGATGTTGATTCCTCACCCTTGATCTCCCGAGGGACCATGACACATCCAGGTGAGGGCAGAACAGGGAGGAAGTGGTCATAGGAAAAAATACCCTTGCTTTAAAACACTCCCCAGGGCCCACCAGCTGCACTCCTGACACTGCAGGATTGAATATCATGAGCCCGGAAGTGCTTTGCAAGCTGTGAAGTGTGCGAGCTGTTGTGTACTAGGGTTGACAGGTAGGGCCCCCCGGGGAGTATAGAGCACAACCGTGAATGACATCATGATATGTTTTCAGGGCCTATGTGTAGGACCCCACCCCATGGCCTGTGCCCATGTCCTCTCTACGCTGGCCCCCCTCAACCCTGCCCCAGCCCCCCACCAAGAATATCTTTCCTACAAGGTGGCTCTGGCACTAGACATTCCACCTTTAAGGTATTTAGTCCACCAGTAATTCGATAAACACTTTTGAAGTGTTTGGAGGTAGAATATTCACACTGTGTGGCAGCAGAGAGATGAAAAGATGCCTGCCTGTGCTCAGGGAACCTTTGATACCTGGCAGAGATGCACAAAGATTTTTGCGAGATTACGTAAGTGCCCATGTTGAGGTTTGTAGAGTGCAAGGGGAGCCCCGAGGAAGGATGTCTCCCCCAGAGAAACACCGTGTGGGTTTCGTGAGTGGCTGAACCCTCATAAGCTGGCCACACACAGGGAAGAGGGAAAGGCCACACAGCAGGACCCCATGAGGTAATGTGGTGGCCCAAAATGTACAGATGTGTGGGGACACCTGCCTCTGGGACAGGAGAGTAGGTCCAGGGGGAGCTGGAGCTGCCGGGCAGGAGGGACCACGGCGCTGAGGCTCAAGGCCACACACAAAGTCCACGAAGCCGTGTTGTTCCCGGAATCGGCTGCTCAGTCCACTCACAAGGAACACGAGGTCAGGACAAGCATTGTCCAGACAGGTGTCTTTGTTGAGGCCTCTCTCTGGAAACCGGAGTTCAGGTCTGAAATACGCAGGCAATCTCCAAAGACCCCTTCAAGGTAAACACTCCCTCTGTGTGAAAGTGATGATAATTGCATGAGACAGACCATTCCAGAAGCTCCGGCCATGTGAGCAGGTCGCTATTAAACCGTCTCACTTTAATGGCCACTTTCCCAAAGACCAGTTAGCTGCAATTACTCCAAGATTGCCTGCGAATGACTTAAAGCAGACAGCATCGTGATGACCCTTCCCAGCAGGGGCCATTTCCAAACACACCCCCACCCACAGTCCCTACCCATCTTCGTGGGTCCACACGGCAGGGCAGGAGGCCACCCAGCTGCCCCTGCCCAGCCTGTGCAGGCGTCTGTCCATCTTCCCACCCAGTGCCAGCAGCTGGGAGAAGCGCCCGTTTCTTCACGCGTCCTTATGTACGTTTAACTTCAGGATAGGGAGGGAAGAAAACAGACACAGCCCAGGTTCTCTCTCATTCCCTGAGGGAAACTGACGTCAATTAAAAAAACGAAACAAATGCATCAAATTGCAAGACTTGGTTGGGTGAAGGAAACATACCAAGTGTCAGCAGAATGCACAGCTTTTAAAAGTGGCTCTAGAAGAAGGTCCTGGGGAATTTTCCCTGCAAAAGTGACACTTGAGCCCAAATCTGGAGGTCAGGGTTACACCGGGGGCACAGAGGGCAGGGAGGAGCAGGTGTGTGAGCCTAAGGCTGGATAGCTCCAGAGAGGTTGGTGTGGCGGCCGCCGAGGCAGAGCTTCTGGGGAAACCCAAGGGACAGAAGAGAAAGGCTTGCAGGTTCATGGCAACTGCCCACTGGTACAGGGCACCTGAGGGGGGCAAGGGCCCTGCCAACACCAGGGGTATCAGCACTCCTCTAACGCCTTAGCGGTCACTGCCTCCTGAGCGAAAGGGGGAGTGAGCAGAGGTTTTAAAAAGAGGATCCAACACTAGGGTGTGTTTTCTGTGATCCTCTAGGGTAGGGGAGGAGGGGACACAGGTGGAGGCTTGGACTGTGGGGTGGGGTTTGGCAGTGGGGAGAAGGGAGTTCCCACCCTCATTCCCGAAGCGGGAGACACTAGAGGGGGAGTAGGGTTATGTGGGGACCAGCAACGAGTTTCATCTGGGACCCACGAGTCCAGAGCACCTCGAGGCATCTGAGCAGGGAGCTGGCATGTGGGCGTGTGAGTGAGGAGCTCCGGGACAGGGCTGGGCTGGAGACGCTCACACAGCCTTCGTCGGCGGGGACCTGGGTGAGGAGCCCAGCCTGAGTGAGCGTGCAGAGCAAGAAGAGAAGGCTTGGTCCCTTCACTGGCAGAGACTGAGCTAGACACTGAGAAGACAGAGGAGACCATAACCCAGTCCTGGGCTGGTGGAAAATCTGCACAAAAGTTCAATTTTCATAAGAATAAGAGTATAGATATGTTCTAGAACATGTAGTTCTATCACACTCACTAAGCTAGGCTCCAGGGTTTCTGTCCATCTGCCCACCCATCTATCAACCCACGCACCCACCCACAAATCCATCCATCCACCCACCCACCCACCCATCCATCCATCCACCCTCCCATCCATCCATCCATCCACCCCAGTCACCCACCCATCCATCCACTCACCCACCCATCCATCCACCCATCCCCCCACTCACCCACCCATCCATCCATCCACCCACCCACCCATCCGTCCATCCACCCAACCACCCATTCATC
>CAUYSK010012156.1:0-18066 GCA_963575035.1 Avahi laniger | reverse complement strand
AAAATTTCTTTTTTTAGAAGAGCTCTCACTGTGTTGCCCAGGCTGGTGTGCAGTGGCTCTTCACAGATGCAATTATAGCACACAGTAGCCTGAAACTCCTGGGCTCAAGTGATCCTGCTACCTCAGCCTCTCGAGTAGCTGGGACAAGTGCATACCACCACACCTGATTCTGTCATACTTTATTTATTTATTTATTTATTTTTTTGAGACAGAGTCTCACTCTTTTGCCCGGGCTAGAGTGAGTGCCGTGGTGTCAGCCTAGCTCACAGCAACCTCAAACTTCTGGGCTCAAGTGATCCTCCTGCCTCAGCCTCCCAAGTAGCTGGGACTACAGGCATGCGCCACCATGCTTGGCTAGTTTTTTCTATATATTTTTAGTTGTCCGATTAATTTCTTTCTATTTTTTAGTAGAGATGGAGTCTCACTCTTGCTCAGGCTGGTCTCCAACTCCTGAGCTCAAACAATCCGCCCGCCTCGGCCTCCCAGAGAGCTAGGATTACAGGCGTGAGCCACCGCGCCCAGCCCAATCATACTTTATTTTTAATTTGCCCTTTCATCCTCTTCTAGTAATTAAAAAGTAATTTAAAGTCCTTATTTTCACCTTTTTTTCATCAGTAAAAATGTTTAGTATAATAGTGGGTGTGAGGGTGAGGACCAATATGCTCTTTATCCATTTATACAGTTATTTATAAAATAAGCAATTGTTGAGTATCTTATAACTGCTAAGCATTTTACTATGCTTTGTAAGAATGGCTCCCCTTCCAAAATGTAGCTTTTCAAAAAGGAACTGTGTCTATCTCATTTAACTTATTTTATGTCCAGCATCTGGCAAAGAGCAATAGGCCACACTGGATACTTAATCAATAGTTGCCAAGTTAATGAATTCATAATTGTTGAATGAGGAATTATTGCAAACCGAAAACATTTTCTTGCAATATTTCTTGAATGCCCCAATTAGGAAATATCAATCTAGAATGTAGTTCTCCCAATAAAATACCATCAGATATCTTTTTAAAATGTAAATGATCTGAATGTTGTATGCCCTCAAAACTCATATGTTGAAACCTAATCATGATGGAATTATAATGTGGTTGGAGCCCTCATGAATGGGATTAGCGCCCATATAAAAGAAGCCCAACAGAGCTCCAACACCCCTTCTACCATGTGAAGACACAGCAAAAACGTACCATCATGAATCAGGAAGAGGCCCCTCACCAAACACTGAATCTCCCAGCACCTTGACCTTGGGCTTCCCAGACTCCAGAACTGTGAGAAATAAATTTCTGTTGATTATAAGCCACTGAGCCTGTGGTATTTTGTCGTAGCAGCCCAAATGGACCGAGACATTGATCCTTAGTAAAACTTACTCTACTGGTTATTTCCCTGCTTGCTCTGAGATCCCTTCTCTTCCTTTCCCCTCTCTGCTCTGTGTCTCAGGGGACTGATCCTGGATACTACATCTCCCAGGCTCCCTTGTCAACTGGCTTCAAGCCAGGTTTAGCTAATAGGTGGCCCTGGAGGGAGATAAGAGGGTGGGAAGAAGGAAGAAACCTCCACTCCCATCCCTCCTTCTCCTCCCCTCCCTCGCTTGAGTAGTGGCTTGTTTCTTCTATGGTTCTACCTCCTGATCATCAATCATTCCCTGCTTCTGCAGTCTCAGCTCCTGCTGGGCATTCCTGACTCCCAGGCTCTGCTTTTGTTTCTTTATTCTTTTAGCTGTGGAGATGGTAGCAGCTTCCCACTGATTGTATTATCTGGGTTGTTGTATCATCCCATGGTAGGACTTTTAGATCTTCCTATCCATTTGTTCTCCCTATTAAATTCCCTCTATTGACCTATCTGCAATGAACTCTTGTTTTCCTCAATGGATCCTGACTTTCTGGTCCAATGAGTAGAGAACTGAAATATTCACATTGTTATGGAAATATTGAGTGATGTGTTAGGCTCACTTATTAGCTAAGTAAATGGCTCCTGTACCACCAATTTGTTGGATTCAAATGTATTCTTTGACAGAATTTAAAGTTATCACATGTCACAGACCTTTAAGTTGCTCAGGACCTATTGAAACTATAAATAACAAGACTATAATAACAGTAGCTATAGTTTATTCATCCGTGCAAGGTACCTGGCATTCTCCTCAACTCCTTACATACATTATCTCTCTTAATTCTCCAACAAACTGTGAGGTCAGTGTTTGTTCTAGTCAAGGTTCTTAGTGTCAAATAATAGACATCTACTCTGTATAGACCAGAAGGGTCTTGGTAGCTCATGGAATTGAGACCAGAGAGTCTTCGTGGCTCATGGAATTAGCCAATGAGTGAGCCTAACATATTTTAGGCTGAAGAACCAGTCTCGGGAAAGACCTCAGAGAGGCCAGGTACAGCTAAGACCAAGCCGCAGGGAAGATCATAGCATTGGACACCACCACTGCAGGCTCTGTGAATCATCCCTACCTTCCTGTGGTGCTCAGCACCTAACAGAACATGTTTAGGTCCCACGCCCATGCTGCAGCCGTCAGGGTTCTGGAAGACAGAATGTCTTCTCAGCTTCAGTAGTAAAGGATTAATGGGATTACCATATCATCCCTACTTTGGCTTCTATAATAAATGATAACAATGGGGCTAACATTTGGGAAGCTGGACCACCAAAATGACAAATGGCCCCCACATCATTATCCCTATTTTACACCTGTGAAGATAAGGACATATACTTAGTGAAATAACCGGTCACAAAAAGACAAATACTGCATGATTCCATTTACCTGAGGTATTTAAAGTAGTCAAACTCTTAGAACGTGTTACCTGCTTTGGAGCTTCACAGAAATAGAATCTTGCAGTATATATTCTTTTGTGTAAGCCTCCTTTTGCTTAGGCATAACATTTTTGAGATTCATCCAAAATAACGTCAGTAATTTAGTTGTTTGCATCAGTAATTTAGTCCTATTAACTATTTGGTAATATTTCATTGTAAGAACATAAGGCAGTTTGTTGTATATTGTCTTATTAATGGATACTTGGACTATTTCCAGTTTGTGGCTATTATGAAAAAATCTTCTATAAACATTCTTTTTTTATTTTTGAGACAGAATCTCACTCCATTGCCCAGGCTAGAGTGCCGTGGCATCAGCCTAGCTCACAGCAACCTTAAACTCCTGGGCTCAAGCAATCCTACTGCCTCAGCCTCCCAAGTAGCTGAGACTACAGGCATGCGCCACCATGCCGAGCTAATTTAATTTTTATATATATATATTTTTAGTTTTCCAGCTAATTTCTTTCCATTTTTTTTGTAGAGACAGGGTCTTGCTGTTGCTCAGGCTGGTCTTGAACTCCTGAGCCCAAACTATCCACCTGCCTTGGCCTCCCAGAGTGCTAAGATTACAGGCGTGAGCCACCATGCGATCTATAAACACTCTTGTACAAGTGTTTTGTGAACTATGTTTCTTTTTCTCGTTGGTCAATACCTAGAAGTAGAATTACTGGGTCATTGGGAAGTATATGTTTAGTTTATAAGAAACTTTGAAATCATTTGCCAAACTAGTTGTACCATTAAAAAAAAAAAAAAGATAAGGGCATATGTACAGTGAGTTGTGAATTTGGCTATGAACCCTCTGGTCTGTTTGAATCCAAAGTCCACTCTCTTTCCACCATACTGCATTTCCTTTTTATATATGGTTACTTTGTATCTTTATTGATTAGTTCTTTGAAAATTTTGATCTACATAATACCTGTAAGTTTTAAAAAGTCATAATCACAGTAGCCTTTCTTTAAATAAAGAATTCAGGCCAGGTGCAGTGGCTCATACCTGTAATCCCAGCACTTTTAGAAGCTGAGGTAGTAGGATCGCTTGAGGCTAGGAGTTCGAGACCAGCCTGGACAACATAGTGAGACTCCATCTCTACAAAAAATTAGCCAGACATGGTGGCATGTGCCTTTAGTCCCAGCTACTCAGGAGGCTGAGGTGGGAGGATCACTTGAGCCCAGGAGTTTGAGGCTGCAGTGAGCTGTGACAGTGCCATTGCACTCCAGCCTGAGCCACAGAGCCAGACACTGTCTCCTCAAAAAAATTAAAAAGAGATTTCAGTTTGAACACTAAAATGTATTTGTATAATTATGTTGTACTGTTGTATCCAGTTGTTCAGGGATTTGCTGATTATGTACATGTAGATCTTCCTGTAACATAAACAATGTCATGGCCTGGGATCCCTCTCAGGAAATTGGCCAGAAATGTTTATTATTTGAAGCATAAACAGCCTCATATTTTAGTATAGTTAGCAGCATTCCATTCTTCTTGCTTTCTGGAAGGTGCTGCCACCCCAGTACCTGGTCCAGGCACCCTTCTGCAGTAATGGAATGTGATTACAAATACTTTGGGCATGTAGTTGGCACAGTGTTGATATGCTTGCTGACATATTGTTATAGAAATTAGATAATTATATCAATAGGTAATACTTTGCACATGACACTGTATGTGTGTGTGCGTTGTGTGTGTAGAGAAGCGCTGAAGTGAGTTCTTCTGGTTTCTATTCTTGACCTGCCAAGTGAGTGAGTCACTGCTGAGTATCCCTTTGGTCAGTCATAAACCCTCAGTGCCCTGCTATTAATATGATACCTTCCACTAGAATGCCCAGGAACTCACGTAAAACCTACTGTACAGGCATCTGAATGTTCAAGTTTCTCAATTTTTCATCCTGGAAAGGTAGTATAAATATTTAAGTCCCATACCACTTGGGGAAATGACACTCATCCAATATTTCGTAAAAAAAAAAAAAATGAAGGCCTTAGAGGTCAGAAACTAGGGTAAAAACATGTTTAAAATGAAAGTAAAATCCATGTACTTTGGCTAACTAAGAAAAGGGCTTAAAGAGAACACCTTAAAAAGTGAGGATTCCAGCCGGGTGCCTGTAATCCTAGCTCTCTGGGAGGCCCAGGCGGGAGAATTGCTTGAGCTCAGGAGTTCGAAACCAGCCTGAGCAAGAGCGAGACCCCGTCTCTATTAAAAATAGAAAGAAATTAATTGGATAACTAAAAATATATAGAAAAAATTAGCTGAGCATGGTGGCCCGTGCCTGTAATCCCAGCTACTCGGGAGGCTGAGGCAGGAGGATCACTTGAGCCAGGAGTTTGAGGTTGCTGTGAGCTAGGATGATGCCACGGTAATCACTCTAGTCCGGGCAACAAAGTGAGACTCTGTCTCAAAAAAAAAAAAAAAAAAAAAAGTGAGGATTCCCCCACTCAGCATTGTAATTTTGACATACTATCATGAAAGGCCTTTGTAAATCTATTCCTTTATATACTTTACATGAAAAGCTTCATTTGTTGTCATGACTTTCTCAAAAATGAATAAAAAGGAGAGGAGAAAGTTATTTATTGTGCAATATTAACAGCCTACCTCCACTAAGGTATATTTAGGAGGACATACAATGATAGTAGTATCATTGTATGGCAGTGTGAAATTATAGTACTAGCATGTAAATGAATACATTCTCATTGTACAAGAAATAAGCCGTTTGAATATATATAGAATAAATCTATATAAATAAATATATATAGAACATTTCCTAGCTTGTCTCCTAAACAGTTAGGAGAGTATCTTTTTAGTCCATTTCTATGTATTTCATATATACAAAATACATATATATGATCTTTAGTGTAAACTCCCTCTAGCATAAATCTTATCATCCCATAATCATTGTTCTATAACTCGTATTTTTATGTTGAACATTGTATCTGAAGAGTCACATTTCTTAATCTTTCCTTCATGTTTTCGGGATTTTGAGTCTTATTTTAGAAGCTCTTCCCTACTCCATGGATGCTAAATGTTCATCCACGAAAGGATTTAGGAAATGATTGATGGCCTGCTGGCCCAGAGGTGGGCTAAGGAGAGTGACTGTCTTGGTCAGGGGACTGAGCCTTTGCTTCTTTGGCCTCCCATAGGTGCTCCTTTGAGCTTCGGCTCTCCTTGGCCCCTCCCACTTCCTGCCCAGGGTTGTCCTCACTGCTGCTTCTCACTCTCCTTTCTGCTTCTCAGGGGACAACAGTGGTGTCCAGGTGAGTGGAAGGGGCCCATGGAGGGGTCAGGGGAAGCACTAAGAATGTTTGTCTTTTTAATGTCTGACGGGGTCAGGGTGTGGGCAGTGTCTAAATGTGAGAGTACAAGCACTTAGAATGAAAAATGACCTCTAATTTTATACTTATTCAGTTCAGTAGAGTCAGGGGAAATTTGATTTTGGTGCTTTGGAAAATTGATCAAGCATCAGTTAATAGTTAGAAGTGGTCAATGACCTAAATCTACCTTATCTTCAAGATCAAAGGAAATACAACAAAATTTGCCAAGAAGTTGTGGTTAATTTTTTTTAAATAGGCTTTATTTTTTAGAGCAGTTTTAGTTCACAGTAAAATTGAGCAGAAGATACGCGGTTAATTTTTTAACACTCAGGGCCCAATTCTCTAGTATGTATATTAGCGAAATTTTTTTTCTTCCTTCTGCTTTCTATTACATTGCCCACCCCCAACTCCCCATACTGATTTTTAGCCCTTTCTCTAGCACTTAAGAGGGATAGGAGAGAGAAAAGAGGTAAGATTTCATTTCTTTTTTTTTTTTAACTCACAATGGAGTCACATCTTATGTGAGGAGTTAGGCTCTAAAGGGATATTACAAGGTTAAAATCATATCCAGTCAAAATTAGTCTTCCAAATTTCTTAAATGGTTCATAAGACCTGGGATACACCCAGTTTTTGTTGTTGTTATTGTTGTTTTTAGAATGTTTGTTTAGTTGTTAAGTGGTTAAGAGGTTGCATATTATAATTGTAATCCATATTACAATTACAATTATACTTTAGTACTTTCTGATTTTTTCCCAAGGATTCATTGTAATTTCAAACTAAAATTTCGGATGTATAAAAAGAAAATGAGTATTGATAATTCTCTGCCAAGCAAAAATTTTGATCTGCCCTTAGTTTTTTGCCAAGGGTGATAGACCAAATTTGGTCTATCATGTAATTTATAGGGCGAAAACAATCTGTATTACTATGAGTTCACAAAAGGTAAGTTAGAAAAATTCACAAAAGATAAGTTAGAAAAATTAGTTGTAATAATGAGTCTTCTTCAAACAAAATGCTCGTTATTTTACATCCTTAAGATGTTGCCTTTTCAGACATTTTTTTTTTCCAGAAGGTCATGAACATAACTTGAGCAGGGAGGATTTAATTTTATCACTGTTTGAGCTCTCTGAGAAAGGATGTGATACAAGCCTGATTTTTAAGGGAACTGCCTGATATTTTACAGCACTATTTTTTCAAAGTGCTTTTATACTCAAGCCAGGCTGAGGGCAGTTGGTCAGGTAATTCACTAAACTGTTTTCAGATAGCAAGTTATTTAACGTGTAGGTAACAGAAGATTGTGTTTCCAGGGTCTGTTCTCCTCCCAGCATGGGTCTCTGATGTTACCCCACCTCTTCCACTTCAAGGTTCTCACCCTAGCACATGCTGAAACATGCTTTGACAAAAATTACTTCCTTGTGGCTTTGAGAGTCATGTATTTGAGCTGTAAAAGAAGTGTCATGCCTAGGGTCAAGCAGCTGGTCACCCAGGTAGAATGGACAACTACCCTGACTCATGTTCACCTGTTCTAAGTTATATCATAGCACAAAACAATGCTTAACAAGTTCCTACAAGGCCAACAAAGGAAGCAGTGCTGCGATGTGTCATTGTCACAGAGTTTGGGGAATATTTTTGGTTAATTTTTCCATTGTGGAGTTTTTAGGGTGGTGATGGCAGTTGTGTGGTGATTGTTATTTGGCAAGAATTGAAATTGGAGGCTCTGTCATCCTGATTGCTTATTCCAACAAACGATATAAACAAGAGCATGTTTGTAAGAAAGAACCCTGGGCAGGGACAGAATTTTCTTTTTAATCTCTTGATCAGTATCAAGTTGTGCATGTTTGGAGAAGAGAGAAAATAGAGGCAAAAGGAGACACATACAGTTTATACAGATCACCAACTAAGTTTGGTTAGTTTGGTTTCAATAACTAACACTTATTAAGTGCTTACTGTGTACACCACTAAGCATACCTCACTTCATCCCCACAATAACCCAATGAGATAGCTATCATTATTCTCTCCACTGACCAAGATCTCGTAGGTAGTAAATGTCAGAGCCAGAGTTTGAACCCCAGAGAAGTCCTTCCATGTTGTAACCACTGAACAACTGGCTTTCTACGCTTCTTTAAAATTTTGCTTTTTTTGCTTTTCTAGAAGGGTGGTGGCCAATTTGCCTCCACAATCCAGACATGATTTCGGTACTAAACAGAAATACTTCAGTCTATACAAAATTCACTTAACCTTCCTGCTTGGAACTATCTCCCAAGTAATACCGTACCAATTTACACCTGGCAGAAGACATGGTTTTGGAGTGCGTGGTTGAGGGAAGCTTGTTTCTGCACACCCTGAAGCACGCCCACAAGAGCTGAACAGAAGGCCTGACCGCACAGAGCTTCCCGGGACTGGTTATTTACATTAACCAATGTTGAAACCTCTCCCAGAGATAGGTGCTGCCAAGAACACTAGAGGAAGTAAGACGCTTTATCTTATGCATGCACACGAAGTCTTCAGAGAGCCTGGGTGGGTGTAACTCTCAGGAGCTAATCGCCCCGTCCAGGTGCAAATCTGGACCCGTGTTTGCGTGGAGGCGTAGACACAAATGAAGATGACGCGGCTAGTCGCTGATGTGCGTGGGAAAGCCCACTAGCAACGTTGTTGGTGCGGTTGTCTCTGTAAGTGTGGACAGTGTGAGGGTGGGCACCGAGTATGGATTGCGCCGTCTAGATAAGGGGTGTGCCGGCACTGAATGTTCCACAGGCGGCCGGGAGCTTGCGACATACTCCACGCTGGTGGGCCCTCGAAGGCCCAAGGTATCGGTCCAGCGCTCCACTAGCTCTGCAGGCGGCCTCGCCCCGCCCCCAGCGCCTCGACAGGCCCCGCCCCCAACGCCCGGAGCTCCCGGCGGCGCGGCTGCCCCAGTTCCGTAAACACTTCTCTCCCCGCCCCTAGCAGTCCCGGACCGCACCACTCGCAGCGCGCGGGGGGACCGTTCCCTCGCATCCCAAACACGCTCCAGTCCAAGCTTTCCTCGGCCTCTCTGATCCGACCAGGAGAAAAACTTTGTCTTAAGTAGGTCAAATCTATAAGAACTCGGCTATCGGAAGCTGAAATGTCCTGGATTCCCTGGCTCCGCCGTGCCGCCGTCCCCTCGCTCGCCGGTTTTGTGACGGCCGCGCGGTGGCTGCCTCCCTGGACTCCCTCAGGGCCCTTTAAATATTGCATGTGGATGGTGGGGGGGACACGCCGGGCTGGTGAGTTTTGGAGTTGGTTGTGCTGTACTCGGTGAGGGGACACCCAGAGACCCTTGACCCGGGGTCACTCAGTCGCCTTCCTCCTCCTGTCTGCTTGTAGGACCCGGTGCGTATCCATCCCGGGGGAGGGGTCGCCGGCTCTGAAGTGACAGGCCAGGGCCGGCGCAGGGGACACATCTCCCCTGGCAGACCGAGGGCCTCCCCCGCCTCTCGGAACTCTGTCCTGGGACGGCGGGGTCAGGGGCCGTCGAGCCCGGTTCCTTGCTCCCGGCCATCCCCCTGGCCCCCGTCCCCTTGTTTGACCTCGAACCGCCGTCCCGCGTGGAAGCGGGGCGCGGGCGCCCAGTGGCCGCGGGTGTCGGCGGACACGGGCTTCGGGCCGGGGAGGTGACATGGTCAGGGCGCTTCGCCGTTGTTTATACCCTGCTGGGCTGGTGCCAGCGGCTTCCCCTCGTTAGGGCTCCTGGGGGGGGTCACCACCTCCTCCGCGTGCCCCGGCCCGGCCGGAGTGGGGGACTGAGCCGGCGTGGGGGCCGGGCGGGGCTCGCAGTGTGTGTTTTGGGTTTGTTGCCGGGGTTTCCTTGGCGCTTGTCTCTGCCTCCGCCGTCCCCTCCCTCAAGGGTTTGTTTTGACAGGAAACATGGTCTCCGGGAGGGGAGGGGCTGCCGGAGGACGTGGGCGGGAGAGCGCAGACTCCAGGTGAGTCCCCTCAGCAGGACCCTCCATTAGGTGGAAGAGGTGGAGAAAGCCTCGTCGGGCTGGGCTTGAACCCTGTCCTCTCAGGGATGGCTTGTGCTTTCCAAAGCTGCTACTGTGGGTGGCACCACTGGGGGCGACTGCGATGATCTGAGGTGGCACGTGGATGAACGTAGTTACGTGTTTTTGTTAGTATTAGGAAAATCTGTTCCATTAAATGTGCGATTTCACAATGACATCAAGTTTCCTTTCAGAGTAAACATATTTAAAATGCCAAAATCTTGTCAAAGAAAAGTGCTTCCTCAATTATAGTATAGCTAGGGCTGGAAACAGTCGTGAAGAGTGGTACTCAAATGACTGAAGTTTGGGGAATCTTAGATGTTTGTCCTGCTACCTTAACCGTAAAGAAACTGGACAGGTTGTCCTTTTCCGAAGCGGGCCTCTCAGCACCCAAGGTCTCCAGGCCAGAGACCTTGCTCTTCCGATCTGCCAGTTGATAATGAGTTTATCTCCGTGGTTCCCACTTTAGGAGGCTCGCTGCCTGCCCGCAGCTTTTTTCTCTCGTCTCTGGGAATTTCATACATCTCCCTGGCAGCCAGTGGAGGTTGCCTAACTTGAAGAGGCCCAGGGCTGAAGATACCCAGACATGTGTGGAAGCAGCTTCATTGCCATTTTGTGAGGGGTTGAGGGCCCCAGAGGGGGAAGTATAGGTACCAAAACAGACTAGCAGGGGTGGGAGGACAGTGCTTTCAAGTGTGAAAAGTGCCTAGAAATCCTTCTCCCTGATGCTGTAATACCATGTGTAGAGTAGACATCTGCTTTGTAGACAGTGACTGGCTTGTTGACTTTTATCTAGCTCTTTGTTGGTTCTAACTTGATGAAGACCAGTATTGTCTAGCTGAATGGTGCAGGCATGTATCTCTCTGCTGCATGGTTTTTGCTTTGCTGTGGATGAATGACTTTTTAGTGTTGCTATTTGGGACTGGTTCTAGAGCAGCATTTTGCAGAAGATGGAAATTTTCTACACTGTCTGCAATTTTTTTCTTCAGAGCTCCTCTGACTCCCTGTCCTTTACTATACATATGTGAATGCTTGTCCTTGCACCTGACCTTGATCCGGTCTTGAAGGGTGGTACCCACTAGGTGTTTCTTGAAATTTCTCTTTTCCATGAACTAACCTTACCTGAATGGGTTCTGTTCCTCAGGGCCCTGCTGGATAATCTGAATAATTCACTCCAAAATGTTTATGACTCATACTAGCTATAAGCAGTTAACCCTTTTGATAATATTTGGGTTTTAACTAGGGATTTTGCAGTGATTAAAGAATGGCTCCCTGCTAGAGGATTTTCAGTCATTCTAGTGGGGAGATTGAAAGTCATTTTGGGTGACTCTTTCAGTAATGTCCTTCATGAAATAGCACTTAAGCAGCTATTCCAGGATAAAGTCAGCTTGCTACCATATGTGAAAGTGTCCACATGGCGACGGATAGATCGATCTGGCAGAATAGGAGTGGAAAGAATGAGCAGCACACCAAATTTCCTCCAGCTGTCCTAGAGCAATACAGAGCATGGGCTTTAGGGATCTACTGCCTCAATTTAAGTTGTACCTCTACGTTGCTGTGAACCCTTGGGCAAGTAATGCAACCTTTCTGAGTCTCAGGGTCTCATTATAAAATGGGAATAATAAGAATACCTTAGCTAACAGGTTGTAATGAGGATTCAAGGAGATAAAATATTTAAAGCACTTATAAAAACAGTTATTGAGTACTTACATTATTGAGGTCATAATAAGCACTCAGCAACTGTTAGCTCTAATTGTTATTATTTGCTATTAGTGAGTATTAAGAGGGTGGAAAGACACAATATAATAGTTTCTTTAGGCTCCTGGAACTGTGAATCTTTGCTAGTTTGAATTATTGGTACCTCGGAAATGTGTTGAGGTAGGCACTGAGAATTGGGGAGGGGAGACATAGCTTCTTCCCACAAACAGCTTAAAATCTAGTGGGGAGACAGCTATGCATACAAGAACTATAGTACTTTAAATGACTGCACAATGAGAATATGAGCAATGCGAGGGAAGCAGAAGAGAAGGAAAACCCAAGTTATCTTATAAATAATAGGAGTGTGGCATAATTTGTGTATGCATGGATATTCATTGAGCTCCCACTCTACCCCAGGCAGTGTTCTAAGCTCTATATAGCTCATTTAGATGCTGTGAGTGAGGATATCAGGGAAGGTCACCTTGAAATTGTGACATTCAATTTCAAATCTGAATGACAGCAAGGGGCCGACTACATGGAGGTCAGGAAAAAGAACATTCCAGGGGGAAAGAATAGTAGGTGCGAGTGTTCCAAAGTAGGAAGTTTGGCATGTTGGAGGAGCCCAAAGAAGGCTGTTGTGTCTGGATTATGAAGGGTTGGGGGAGAGTGGTACAGAATGAGGTGGGCAGAGGTCAGATCACAGAGGGTTGTAAACCATGGCCATGAGATTTCTTAGGAAAAGGGAAACCACCTTGGGGTGAACTCTTAAAAGGAATTATTTAATTTGCCTTTTCTGGAGGGCTCTGGCCTATTTCCTGTTTTATTCTTTAGGCACTGTTGAAGGACTCTGGGACAAGTTAGACTGTTTAGAAGAGCTTTTATTATAGAATGGTATTCAAACTGTCACAGAGGTGGGAAAAATCAAAATTTAAAAACTGCAAGACACTGGACTATTCTGAATTAGAATCTTGAAGTTTCAGTTCAGTACTCCATCTTCTCTTTTAAGTTTTTATTTGGAAGTACTTTGCAAACTTAGAAAAAAAATTGCAAGAATAGTACAAAGAATACCCTGTGGTCTACCTTTTACTCATATTTACCTATTAACATTTTGTTCCATGTGCTTTATTGTTTTCTATCTTTCTCTTTCATCTGAATCATTTGAGAGAAAGTTGTGTACATCCTGGCCTTTTATTCCTAAATACATAACCATGGTGTGTTTCAACTTCAGTATATTTATCATTGGAATACAGACAGTAGATGCAAGTATTGTAACAATGCTATCAATTGACCAATAATGTCCTTTATAACATTTTTTTCTTCCAGTACAGGATCCAGTGTAGAATAACCTGTTGCACTCAGTTATCAAGTGCATTTTCATCTGGAGCATATCCTCAGTCTTTCTTTGTTTTTTATGACATTGACATTTTTGGAATTCATAACTTCTTTTAATGAGTATACTAGTTGACATCTGTTAGACACTTACTAGGAGCTTAAGTACTTTATGTTTCAGTACTGAAGTAGAAGACTATTTTAGCTAAGCTTCACAACAGTTCTACGAGGTAAATACTATTATTTCCCCATTTTATAAATGGTAAGTAAGTTCTCTGTCTCCGATCAGTAAATATCAAGAGCTAGGATCAAGAACGCAGTCTGCCTGCTTGTTCTTACTGCTTCAGTGACATGTGTATTATCACTGGGGTACCTTTGCAATCCTGAACCAGTACAAGACCATTTGCAGGTAGAGTTTGCTACAGAAAGGAAGTAAGAAAGTAAAATTGGACACAAGCTTAGGAATCACAAGCAAATTAAAAACCAAACTCCCCTCTATCTGTGGTGAGTCACAGGACTAGCCCCTTGAGGTCCTGTACCATTCCCTCCTCTCTTAAATGTTAATTGTCATACTACCATTCATTCATCCATTCATTTATTCAATAATAAATATTTAAGTACCTGCTGCATTCCAGGCACTGGCCTCAGAAGGAATGACATAATATTGTATTTATTATCATAAAATGATGGAACAATACAATAAAAAATGTGAATATAACAGTACTTTATTTTCTCTGAATAATGACTCTTTATAGTGTTAGAGGCTTTACCTGGAGTTATCTTCTGTCTTTACCTTTTACTTCACCTTTGACCAGTAATTAAATCCTCCAGGTAGGATGAGATGTGGTATCCCTGAAAACTTTGATTTATTTGTGAGTTGCAATGGTGAAGGTTAGATAGATCTAAGTTTGTCTGTATAAGAAGAATTACCTTTCTTAATGAAACAGTCTGGAGAGTATCAGTACCAGTCCAGGAGAGTATCCAAAATAGTTTTAAAAGCAGTCTAATTACCCTCAATGCCTTCTGAATCAAGTAGCTTTGTCCTCATATGACTTATTTGGAAACTTGAGACCAAGAAAGGTAAGAGCAGGTGCGAAGGAACTTGCAGAAGACCATTCACACTACCATTTGCTTTTGGCTTTTATATTTCAAACAAATGTGAGAGTTCTGTCCTAGGTTAACTACTAGCCATGTCTACCTCTAGAGAAACATGCTTTCATCATCCTGATGTAGAACTATTCTTCCCTCTGTAGTTTTTTAATTCTTGAGACGATGACATTAACAAATAAAAAGTTAATAATAGCAAACATCTGTATATTTTTACTCTGTCAGTGACAGTTCCAAGCACTCTCCATGTATTGACTAAATAAAATCTCACGCCAACCCTATGAGTTAGATATTATTAGTGTGTCTATATGAGGAAACAGACAATTTCTTAATAAAGTAATAATGGGCATTTTTACTCCAAAGATAGGCTTTTGCTTGGATACACTACAATTGTAATGTGGAGGCTTCTATCAACTAAATAGGCATTTCTAAACATTTTGAAGCTTTTAAACTTTCTGTTATGGCCACTGGGCTAGGACTTCTACCTCCAGTGAATTGTTGCCAGAAAGTGTAGTTGTGCATTATTAAGCATGCCTGCCATTTGATTTCTCAGAACTTGCAGTGATGCCTCATGGAACTCTGAGTTTGAGCATCTTAGCAATTCCTAACTGAAAGAAATCTTATAACTGGCCCAACCCTCTCAGAAATGTGAGGTGAAGAGGGCAGATATCATGTGCATAAAGTCATACAACAATTTCACGGTGGACCCAGGCCCCAAACCCTGGATTCCAACTCCTAACCCAGAGCTTTTTATTTTTTAAATCTTTATGCTTTTCTGCCTTGTTAAACACATTAAGAAAGCTACCAAGCATGCTGTCCAGCAGGAGTAGAAAAATGAAATGGATAGTTATAACTATTAAGCTAGTTCATAAATTTCCATGGCTGAAAGCTTTTATTCACTTTTACTTGGAAAATCAGCCAAACCTAGTTTGAAGCAGCTATAGTAGAGAAAAATTAAGACCAAGGCATACTAAGCACAGCTGTTACATTACAAGAGAATGACTAAAAAAAAATAGTAAAGGGGAAACAAACTTTAAAATATTCAAACCAAGAGTATGACAAGGACCTGGGAATTTTGAGTTTTATATCAAATAAAACAGGCTTAGGCAGTAGATTCTCTGCTCTAGGGCTTGAACTTTGGCAGTCCCAGGCCTGTAAATGTGTAGTGATATCAACTTGCAAATGTTCTGGTTGAAGCTGTACCAAATGGGATTCAGTTATTCTGATTTAGCTGACACTGAATGAATACTTGTCATATACTTGGCACTGGTAGTGGACAAGACACAATCTCTGCCTTATTAAGGAAATTCAGAAGTGGCCATGGAAAGAAAATGTACAGGAGA
Organism: Avahi laniger; assembly: GCA_963575035.1. Classification (NCBI taxonomy): domain Eukaryota; kingdom Metazoa; phylum Chordata; class Mammalia; order Primates; family Indriidae; genus Avahi; species Avahi laniger. The sequence goes on along the minus strand of CAUYSK010012156.1, from coordinate 2,484 downwards.
CTAAGTGCTCTTGTGGAGCTGCAGGAGATATGCTCCAGATGTGCAAAGAGAAGTGCCATTAACTCTGGCCGGGTGTGCCTGTAGTCCCACCTACTCGGGAGGCTGAACCAGGAGGATTGCTTGAGCAATTTGAGGTTGCAGTGAGCTATGATGACACCATTGCACGTTAGCCCGGGCAACAGAGCAAGACTGTGTCTCAAAAAAAAAAAAGAAAGAGAAAGAAAGAAAGAAAGAAAGATTTATCCCATTCAATCTTCAGGCAATCCTATTAGATTAGTCTTTCAGTCCAGTTTCATTCATGAGGTAGGTGGTTAAGTGACCTCCACAAGGTCACATGGCAAAAGATAGAGTGAACAGTCTGACTCCAGAGTCCCACACTTATATCTTGCTGTGTTTTAGAAGCCCTGAGAGAGAGAGTGTGTGTTCTGTGGTGTGTTTATTTTGTTTTGTTTTGTTTTTTAAGGATCTGTCATTGCTTAGAGCTGCTCCACGTTTACAGTGGTTACGTCCTGAGTAAACTCACACCTATGGCTGTGGAATCCCTTTTCTGGAAGGCCATCTTGATGGCCTGGTGGTGGAGGAAGGACAAGGTCATCTTCTGAGGGCCTTTCTAACATTGTGACACTTGTGGGTTCGGCTGTCTACACTGGAAGAAGCGTTGGCGCTGTCAGTGGGAGTACACAGAATGTTGACACGAGGTCTGTTTGTCTGTGCAGGTGCCGTCTCTTGATCCACACTTAAGTGACACAAAATGCCCTTCAATGGTGAGAAGCAGTGTGTGGGAGAGGACCAGACAAGCGATTCAGACTCCTCACGGTTTTCCGAAAGCATGGCTTCACTCAGTGACTATGAGTGTTCCAGGCAGAGCTTCACAAGCAGCTCCTCCAGCAAATCCAGCTCTCCTGCTTGTGAGCCGACAGGGGAGCAGGGGCTGGGGTGGTGGGTGTACTTCTAGAGTTGTGTGTTGGATTTGAAAACTCAGAAGTGGCTAAGAGCAACAGACTTCCCCTCCTTTCTAGATGTACCAGAATAGCACTGCAGAGGCATTACAGCTTTCTTGAACAAATTCTCAGAAATAAATAGCCACTAAAGTTTACAACCTGCCAATTTTTATTTTAATCACTGTCTCTGATCTGCTTTTGTCTGACCATAAATCAGGACTTCAACCCTGTCTGTCATTTCTTCCAATTGGCAAAAAGTCACTCCTCGCAATTACTTCTTGGACTACCCTCAAGGATAAATTAAAATTGGTCTTTTTTGATTGTTTCTGATTTACATTGAAGGAAAAATTGCCTTCATTGAAGGGTCAGGAAGGAAGTGAAATAATCTATAGGATTTCTTACTGATTTCAAAATTGTTGTGCAATTCACCCCAGAAAGGTACCCGAAAGAATTACTACACTAAGGGTGTGAGAAAGAGTTAAAAAAGAGGCCACAGCAAAGGGAGATATCTTTTTCCTTTTTGGTTTGTGGAAAGTAGAGATGTGTAAAGCAGGTGTGTTTGCCTTTTTTTTTTTTCTAGTTTTTTAATTGGCATTTTATTTAGGAAGTATAACACTTTTAACTGACAAAGCAAATGCTGGAAAAAACAACTAATGTTTTATTATGATTAAATGTCCACTTCTAAAATATTTGTTCATTTGTATTTATTTCAAATTTATACATTCTCATTTTAAAGACCTTGGAAAATACATAAGTATAGAGAAAAGAAAGCATTGCCTATAATATTGCCCAAAGACGACAGCTGGCAGTGCATTGCCATATCTTTATCCTTCACACAGACATATGTGTGTATATATGTGTGGACTCTTTCCACTTACTATTATAACTAAAACATTTACTCATGATTCTCTATTTTTGAAACATTGTTTTTATGACTATCTACTACTTCATGAAGTGAATATATTTAAATTTACTTAGCCATTGACTTATCGTTGGACATTTAGCTTCTTTTTCTTTTTTTCTTTCTTTTTTTTTTTTCTGTTGCAAATAGTGCTTTATGAACATCTTGGTGCATAAAGCCTTTCTAGAAATTCCTTTGGGTATCATTGGATTATTTGACCAAAGAATATAGATATTTTTAAGGAGAATTTTGAGGCAGAGTTGGCAAAAGAATAGCAGCCTCAGGTTTCTGTGCCTTTTCTCACTGATACTGTGTAGGGGTGGATGCACCCTAGGCACCCTGAAGAAGCGTTTTACTAATTCTGTGTATCATCTTTCTTTTTCTTCTTCCTCCTCTTGTCCTCCTCCCCCCAACTCCTTCTTTAAAAAAAAAAAATTAGGTGGCCGGGCGCAGTGGCTCACGCCTGTAATCCTAGCACTCTGAGAGGCCCAGGTGGGAAGATTGTTTGAGCTCAGGAGTTCGAGACCAGCCTGAGCAAGAGCGAGACCCCGTCTCTACTAAAAATAGAAAGAAATTAATTGGACAGCTAAAAATATATAGAAAAAATTAGCCGGGCATGGTGGCGCATGCCTGTAGTCCCAG
>CAUYSK010012154.1:0-13142 GCA_963575035.1 Avahi laniger | reverse complement strand
CAATTAATTTCTTTCTATTTTTGGTAGAGATGGGGTCTCGCTCTTGCTCAGGCTGGTCTCGAACTCCTGAGCTCAGGACGATCCGCCCACCTCGGCCTCCCAGAGTGCTAGGATTACAGGCGTGAGCCACCGCGCCCGGCCCAGGCTATTCTTTTTGACAAGTACACCAAAAAAGAACAAGTATAAGAAGGTGAAGAGAAATGTTCCATATTTTTAATACTAAAAATTTTAAGTGACCTAAATACCCAACACTATGAGAAATTGTTTAATGCATTATGGTTCATTAATGCCATGAAATATTACGCAGCTATCAAATTGTTACGGCCTTCTGGTTGCAGCCAAGATGGAGTAAGCGTACTGCAACCTCTCTCTCATTCACTTTCTCTTTTCTGATTACAACTAAAAATTCTAGACAGAATATATAAAGCAACTACCTGAGGACACTCACAAGTAAGCAAGGATGGGAAGATTAAGGGCTAAAGTAAAAACTCGAATAATGACTCACAACAGGGGTGAATTTTACAGGGTTTTTGGTTTTGTTCTTTCTTCCTTTACTTCTTTGTCTCCTGGTTTTGACCTTAGGGTAGGCTAAATCAAAACTGCCCAGCCGGGGGAAAATGCAAAACTCTGAGAGAAATCCCCTATTTCTAGCCAGGGGATTGGGATAAAGAGTCCCTGAATGCTATAGAGCAGCAGTTTCCAATCTTTTTGCCACCAAGGACCGGTTTCATGGAAGAAAATTTTTTCACAGATGGGTGGTGTTGGGGGAGAGGGAGGTGGAGCTCAGGCAGTGATGCAAGCGATGGGGAGCAACTGTAAACACAGACAAAGCTTCATTTGCTCACCCCACAGCTCACCTCCTGCTGTGCGGTCCATTGGTTCCTCACTCACTCTGGGGTTCAGGACTACAGCTATAGAGTAAGGAAGGGGTAGGAAATCCCACTACTATTATATTGTGGTGTTGTTGCTGTGTTGTTGTTTTCTCATTTTTCTTCTGGCCTTGCCCTCAGAGGAGCCCCAGTTACTGCCTGCTGGCAGCAATGGCAATGCAGGTACCTAAAAATGTGAGAGATGACCCGTCTCTCTGGCCAGTGGAACCAGGAAAAGGTCCTCTGGTTATCTGAAGAGTAGGAGGAGGATATTATTTTTGTTCTCTCTTTATCTGCTTCGCTCCAAAGGCAGGCTCAGTCAAACAGAACTGCATGACGGAACCTTAAGAAAAACATATTTCTGGCCAGAGAACAGAGAAAGAGGCTATTGAGGGCTGCATAAAAGAGGATCCCAGGAGTCAAAAAGCATGGAGGAAATCTCAGAGAGGAAAGAAGTTAGAAATCTTTAACTCCCAATATTATGAATTAATATAAGTCCCAGGATCACCCCTGAGGTATGCACATACAGAACAGGACCAAATAAGCACAGCAAAGTCTTTGATACCTGACTACCATATAAACCACTGACCGAGTCCCAGACTAACCCGAGCAGCTTATATACTGGGTAGACCAGAACAGCACAGCAAAGGCTTTGCAAACTAAACTGACATGGGAACCACTAGCTACAGGAGAGATAGAACTTGTGGTATGAACCTAAACAGGATGATCATCTGCTAAAACAAAAACTTTGACATTCTCCAGATTTCAATGAGACCCAAAGTCCTATAATATTTTCAATGTCCAGGATAGAATCCAAAGTTACTCAACATACAAGAATCAGGGAAAGCTGACCATTTCTCTAAGGAAAAGACAACCATCAGGTACAAACCCTGAGGTGACCACATATTGGAACTATCAGACAAACACTGTGAAATGGAAGTTAAAGAAGCTCAACAAACCCCAAACAGGATAAGCTGAAATGCCCAGACACCTCATATTGGCATAGAAAGTTGCCCACTACATAGTCTTAAATGAACAATATTAAACTACATATAGAATGAAATCAATTATGTCCAAAATATGTAGAATAAATACTTATATTCCATATAAACAGAAAAATTATGGAAAAAACAAAACTGATCAACCTATTTGTCTTTGAATGGGTATAATACACGTTATCGTTACTTTCCTATTTTTAATTTTGCCATATTTCCCAGATTTTCTGCCTCAAGCATGTATTTTATAAGAGTCATGAACACCAATCAGTTTTCATTCTGTAAGTGAAAATCAAGGAATAAAACATTAATTACTAGTTTACTCAAAGGGATACTTGGCTGAAGTCCAGAAATATTGATTTTGTTACTGCTGTTCTTAATTGTTGTTATAACATTATTTTTTCCCCATTTTTCCTAATACAAGGGATTTGGAAATAGTTTGTTAAATAACCTTTCAAAATGAAGACCAATGCTCTCATTAATTAATTACTGTTTATATAATTCCATACCTCAGATGGACTCTTATCCAATTTGGGTATGCCATTCCAGACATTCTCAGGGTTCACTATCTCCTCCATACCATTTGAAAGGTTCATAACCTATAAGAGAAAACATAAAATTTTAAAAATTTGGCAACTTCCAAAAATGGTAATTGCCTTATGTACCATAGCTATCATTTTTAAAATAACGTACTTCAAAAGACAATGAATATGATGCTATTAAACTTCAATCACATGTTTCAAACTCAATGCTACTTCAGTTCAACAAACATATATGGAGTATCTATGCTTGATTAGAGATGGATAAAATTCAAGTAATTCAAAATCTGGTGGAGAAAAGACCTCTAAGCAGATAATTATAATACAATGCAGGAAGTACAGACTTCTGCAGTAGCAGGTACAGGAATATAATACAGGTATAAAGCTTTGAGCCGGAGGTGAGGAAGGCTTGAGGACAAGGGGAAGTTTAGAAAATAATGTCAGTGCGTCAGTGAATGCTTTGTGGAAGAGCCAACAGCTACAGAAATCTTTAAAGATAAATGGGAATGAACCCATTTGGTAATGGGATGGAATACAGGCAAAAGAGAACTGCATTATTAAATACACCAAAGCAGCAAGAAAAATTGTATATGTAAAAGAAGTCAAGCGAATAGATGTTCATCTAATCTAAAGTACAAAATATAAAGAATTAAGACCTATGGTTGGAGAGGTACATGGATGTTCAATCCCAGAGGGACTCCTGCATCATGTTAATGACCTTGACTTTTATATTCTAGATCAGTGGTTTGCCAATATTAATGGTAGAAGAATGCACATTCCAGAATCCTAACCCCAGAAATTCTGAATTGACAGGCCAGGCCAAGGCTCAGGAATCTACAATTTAAGAAACACATCTGGTGACTCCAGTACAGGTGGTTTTCAGATCAGAGGAGAAACACAATCGTCTGGAAATCCCTAGTAGGAATCACATCAGATTTGCATTTGACAAACTTCACATTGGCACAGTGGACAATCAGTTTAAGGAAGACTAGAAGAAGTAAACCAAATAGAAGGTTATTAGAGTAATGTGAAATTGTGAGTGTCGTGAAATCGGGGACTCAACTAAGGTAGTAAGTGGCATTAGGTATAAAAAGTTCCAACTAAGAGAGAATAAGTAGAAAGTGCAGAACTTGATGACTGATAGGATTTTAGGGGTAAGAAAGATAGTTGAAAGAGTAGGATGATTTTTTTTTGCTAGGATTCTTATACAAGAACATTTCAAATGATTTTTGCACTACAGCAAATTACCAACGGGAACAAGCAGGTAAATATCTGTTCAGTTGCATTCTCTGGTCTAATAAAGTTTGGTAAAACTTCCTTAACAGGCTGCAAGTACATTTTGAGATAAAGTACTTAAACTTCACTTACCCTTGTGCCTTCCTCAGCTATTTCCAAGATCTTACATTTAGACCATGTGTTTCTTTGACTTGACCACACAACACATTTGGATCCAACAGTAAAGGCTTTCAGCATGTAGGTGTTCTGTGGCTGAGCTGCCAAATTCAAAAGAGTAAGACTCAATGCACACCTCTTAATTCCTTAATGTGAGATGCACAAGCAAAGTATTTTCCTTAGTCTGCATTTACTATTTCTACATAATCAAAATCATGTAATTAGTATTGTTAATATGTTCTAAGTCTAACTCCTTACTTCAATTTTATTTTTCTAGTGCCCTCTCCCCATATAATCCCCTACTGCTTTCCTAAAAAAAACCCAAAAACAAACCACCATCATAAGGATGTGAATCTGATTTCTAACAATGAAAATTTCTACAAAGTGCTTGTACTATTACTGCAGGTGGTATTGTCTATAGTAGTTACAACAGCCGTTCCTATAGCAAAGGAGCATGCTGCAAGTGAGCAGATATTCTTATCACAAAGCTAATACTTACTAGTATTAAAATGTGAAAGTGAGGAATAAATATCTAATGCAAGGGTAAAATTTAAATAAACTATGGTGTGCCCAAAGGATGGCATACTATGTCATTAAAATATTCTGAAAGTATTTTAAGAGGATTAAAATGTAGAATTCAAAATTGTATGATAGTATAATCTGTATTCAGTTTTTAAAACTGACATACACAAAGACATACACAAAGAACAAGAAGAAAGTATGCCATGGTGTTGACAGTGGTTATCTTGGTGGTAAGAGTATGATTATTTTCATTCTCATTATTCTATTACTTTCTCTATTTTGCACAATGGTTCAAATTTAATAATATAAAAATTGACATTTAAAAAATAGAGCACTGATTATACAAAACTAAAAACCATGTCATGTAACATTTAAGCCTCTTTAAGTAGCAAAGAAAATAGCAATAATTTATAAAAAGTTAATATAATATTCTTCTAGATTTACTAACCCTTGTAAAGTGAAAAGTATCAATAAGAAAAAAAAAAGATTTACTCATAACTTTTCTGATTAATATAGGTTCCCTAAATCTATTTTTTGTTTAAGGGTTTCTAAATGAATGGCAAATGCATGATAGAGTTAAGTCTAAGTCTAAAAAACCCTGTTAAAATGATCCCTATTATAAATTTATGCCTACAATAGTGCTTGGCAATGGAACATGTTTTTTAAAACTTACCAACACATATACCCTCTTGATTATGATTTATTTACATTTTAAATGTGATTACCTTTTGGAGATATAGATTTTAAGCATTCTATTTTTAAACACAAAAGTTACATTTCAGCCTTTCATCGAGCATATAACATATTGTTTTACATTGGTTTCACAACTTATTTTCCCCAAGTTTTAAAATGCCCTTCTTACAATCCAAATCTGATGCACTTCCCCAGTGTTAATTTTTCTTCCAAAAAATTAATTTTAAAAATCCAGTTAAGAATTATTCTCTTTAAAAAAAAAAAAACCAAAAAAAAACAAATAAGAACTTTTGAAAGACACTACGTTAGACTTAAAGGGAAAAATGCACATACCTGAGACATGATCTGGTAAAGCATTACTGTACTTTCTTCCTTCTCTGGATTCTTCTTCAGAGAATAAAGACATCAGTGTTGAAATGGTGTCCCTGTTTTTATATTCCATAAATTCTTCTTCATATACATTCAATTCAATCTGCATTTTAGAATCACAGTTCTTCCCAGGTGGATGCAGAGGCACCCTGTGCTGGCCATCAAAGGGTTCCACACGACTCGGCTTTCTCATGTCCTCGGCACGCATGGATTCTTGGATTTTCTGACTAACTCTCAAAGACAAAGCATTCAGTTTGTCATCTAGAGACAGCTGGGCCGTGGGTAGTTCTAATTCTGGCTGTTTCGCGGCTTCACAGCTGAAGGGCAGCTGCACTGTGAAAGGTTCCAGGGTTGCTTCCGCGTCTCCGCCTTGGGGCAGCAGTACGTCGGGTGGCTCCAGGCCCAGCTCTTCTTTTTCTTCATCCCCAACCAGAGAATGTTGCAACTCAGTGGATTCCAGTTCTAAGAATTCTTTTGATTCAGCATCAGGAGAAAGTGGCACCTCAAGTGAATTCAGTTCTAATATCCCCTTTGTTTCACTAGCATGTGGTAATAATGTATCAAATTCTGCAATTTGGTATTTATCTTCAAACTTTGCTTTGTCAACCAAATGGCACTCTGCTTTGCCATCCAGTACCTCAGTACCAATTTTATCTTTGTGTAGGTTTTCAAAAGCTTCTAAAATATTTTCAGTTTTGAGGGCATAGAATTTACTTGGTTTGGTTTCAATAATGTTTAATTCTTTCTCAATGCTCTCAGAGAGCTCATCTGTCTGGGGTTCCACATATAATGTTTCATCTTGCACAGCTTTATTACTTGGTTTCTTAAGTTCCACATCAGGACTGGGGGATGCGTGAGCTTCCTTTATCTCAGAGCCATTTGCTTCACAGAGAAGACTGTTCTTAGTAATATCAATCTTAGCATATTTCTTCATTTTCTCATTAATATTCTCACCTTTGCTTTTCAAGTCAACTATCGCTAAAGGGATATCACAAACATCCCTTTTGATTTCTAATATTGTTATTTCCAACACTTCTTCTGTTACTATTTCATAAAAATAGTCATTCCCCTCTTGAGGGCATACACCTTCTGAAACATTAAATCCTAAGAGGCAACATGGAAAGGCTTGCATGGGAACCAACAAGAGTTCAGAAGGAATGTTCCAGAGTGCTTTTGGGTCTACACAGTCTTCAATGTTTCCAAAGTCCACAAGCCTGACAGATACAAGACGATCTTCACAAATATTAGTGATAAGAGCTCTGTAATAGTGTCCATCTTCTCTGTATCTTACTATACAAGGGTCTCCAATATGAGGAAATGGGATACAATTTCTCTGATCTACGACCTGTTCTCCAGCAGTTTGTACTTCTACTTCTAAATACTGAAGTTTCTCAGTATCAGCAAACTGACACCAAAAATACTCAGGTCCATCTACTACAGTGGCATAAGCTCTTATCACCTTAATTTTGGGATTATACCAGTTAAGAAATACTGAAATGTCATTGTCTGATTTGTTAACAGACCTTGAACAGGTACTTTTAATTATTTGGGTAGAAAGTTCTATTTTCGATTTTTCCCTGAAAGCATATCTGCTATTCATATCATCTGCTATGACCCCATGTTCATCTGCAAGAATAACTTCCCATTTGTCCTGAAATTTAACAAATTCACATGTTATTCGAGCCTCATCAGTCCTTCGGGAAAAGGAATGCATCATTTCCTTACAGTTTATGATGTCAGGAACCCAAAATCCTGCTAAGGAGCAGTGAAGGCACAATCCTGGTAACACTGCATTAACTAGGTCAAGCCGACCTATTTTGCTAGTATGAACCACAGAAACATTGCCGTAATCTATAAACTGTACAGAAAGCAGGTCTTTGGGTTGTTGTTCCTTGACCACAGCACGATACCATAAATTGTCTTCTGGGAAAATGGCACATATCACATCTCCTCTTTGCAAAGGTGGACCTACATGATATTCAGGCCTTGTTTTAACATCATTTAATCTCTCTGAAAGACAATTAATTTCAGCTTCATCTTCTGTTAGTTGAACATAAAAGTCTGAAAGGTCATTTACATGAGAAATATATACAGTTGTTTTAAAGCCAGGCATTATATTCTTCTGTGGGAACTCCCAAAATTTTAGAGGCAAATTTTTGTTACACAAATCTCCTATTTTTCTCTCTGAAACAGTGGCTTCTTCTCTTGTGGCTTTCAAAGGTGGCTCAGCAAAAATTTCTTCTTTCTTTCCTGTTGTTAATGAAAACACTTCGCTATTTTTATTTCCTACAGAGTCCTGATATCGAGTGACTGAGTTTGTCTTTGTTGAACTTTGTAAGCGTCTGAGCTCCTTAAATGCTGCGTTGATCTTAGGTTTGTAGGGTTCTCGCAAAATCTCTACATCGCATAACTTGTTCTCTACTGATTTACTTAAATACTCTGTAGATGACAACTTCATATTCTCATTTTTTTCTTCAACAGCTTCAGTTGTAGAGAGGAGTGCTTTATTTTCATTTTTCCTTGTTCTACCCTTGTAACCAAGTAGCCCTAACTTCTCATTAATACTAGCATTAATTTGAATATTATCACTATACAGTTCTATAATCAGTCTTCCATCTGGATCTTTTGCTACAACTAAGGCCTTCAATGACTTATCTAAAATAGTTTCCTGAAACCATGTTGTAACTTCTTCTGGTATATGATCAGGAATATCAGATAATGAGCATTTAACAGCTTGCATCGGCAAAAGTAAGACACTGTATGCATCACTAGGTATCGGAAGTAGATCATCGCTTGTTACTACATAAATGTTCCCAAAATCAACAAAGAAGACTTTATTTGGTTCTTTCTCTATTACCATCCCCCTGTACCAGTTTCCATCAGTATACCTGGCAAGGCACAGGGTTCCAGGGACCAAGGGCGATGTTTTTGAATTCAGCAAAACTTTACTTAATTGTGTAATACTACATGACAACTGGTCCAAAATATCTGCATTTCTTGCCAGCTGACAATAAAATGTCCAAGGGTCATCAACATGTGTTATATACACTGATTCTTCACTTCCGATTTTCATATCATGTATAGAATAGTAGAAGGAATGTAGCTGAACAGAGGACTCCAGAGGCTTCTGAAGTTTTACTGGTCTTGCAAATCTCTTTTCTACCAAAAAATGGCATGCGCTCTGAAAGGGTGTTAGCAAATCCACAACATTAAACAGTTCTTCATCATGTATTGAGGCCAAAGCAAATATCGTGCATTTTAATTCTAGATTGTTTTGCCATGCATTACTTACAAAGTCACTAAAAGCTTGTATTGCCTTTTCATCCCAAACAAAGGGATTTGAACCAGTTGGTTGAATTAAATTATAAAGACTACATCTAAAAGCCTGAGCCTTTACCTTGAGAAACTCTTCACTAATTGAATAAATATTCTTCAAAGATACCACTTCTTGGTCTCCATAATCTACAAATATTACTTTGACATGCTCTGAAGATTGTGTCCCACTGATCAGAGCTCTGGACCATTTTCCATCTACTGTTCGTTTTGCCAAACAAGCAGGCGTGGCTCCCTCATAAGGAGCAGCTGTATTTTTACAATAGTCCTGAATATTACACATTAGAGTTTTAAATCCTTGCATGTTCCTGGTCAGCTGGCACCAGAAATAGCCAGGGTTTTCAACATAAGACACTTTAACTTCTACCGTACTTCCAACTTTTATCTCTCCTTTACAAGAAGAGTCTGGCTTAATTTCCAAGAAATTCTGTATAAGAGGAGAATAAACAGATGTTTTTTTCTCTTTATTCTCTCCAACTGGTTCACTTGAAACATTTGTAACAATTGTTGTGTCAGTCAAAGCTTCTGAAACAGATGTGGCTTTATTATCTCTCTTGGCTCTCTGTTCTCCTTCTACCTTCTTGGCAGAAGATATTTTGTTATTCTCAGCAGTAAAATGGTTTGAACCATGCCCTGGGGAGGGGACATTTATTGGGATATTTTCCTTTGCTTCAAATTCCTGATACTTGGCATAACCAGCTTGAGCAATTACCTTACTAATGTTTTCTTCCCCTGTTCTTGATTCATCAACAATCTCAATAATGTATTGATGATCCTGCTTATCAAGAATATGGATGACTAATTCTTTGTGGAGTACAGTCTTTTTAAAAAAGGAAATTGCCTCCTGGCTCCAGGTTTTTCCCAAAGGCCAGATATCTGCGAGAGTGCACCTCAGAGCCAATATTGGTAGCTGCCTAAATTGAGGAAGCAACATCCTTACGTCATACCAGTCCACATTTTCTGAATTGCCACGGTCAACTAAGAATACATCGACACTCTTGTCACCTAATCTGGTGACTGTGGCCCGGTAATAGCCATTTTCTTTCCATTTGACACAGCACAGGTCATCAGGTTCAGGTTTCAAAACGACACCATCCAGCTTACTGGCTGAGGAATAGAAACTGCACATTCTCCTCATCAGCTTGCTGAAGGTACTGTTGTGTTTCCTCAACCTAATCCAAAACTCGGACGGATTTTTAACAAACTCTACCTGGGCATCATAGAAGGCATTCATCTTTAACCTGATAGATCTTAAGGCTGGGAGTGAGATCTCTTCATCCACTTCTTCAGCAGGAGACTGAGACTGAGAAGCTGTTTCTGCTTCTTCCTCCTCTTCCTCCTCCATTCCTTGGCTCTGAAGGAATCGGTCAGCCAAGCAACAAGACTGCACTCCAAACAAACAGTTAAGATTAACCCCATCTTCTCCATACAGGGTGACATAATACACATGCTCAAAGGAGCAATAAAATTCAATCTTTGCATTCACTGCCTGGCCCAGTATCAGAGCTTTCAGGTCACCTACTTGTGACCGAGACCAGCCTCTCCCACCGTCCCAGAGTCCATACAAAGCACAAGGGTAGGTCACCACAGGCATTCGAAAATATTCAGGCAGCAAGTACCGGAGGCTACTACAACTCACCAACTCCTTCCTCCCATAGTCTACGTGAAGCACCTGGGCACAGCGCTGGGGCCGAAAAGTCTCAAGCAAGAGCGCTCGGTACCAATGTCCATCCAATCCACAGGATGCACACGGAGAGCCCGGCTTGTCTGGGCTCTCCTCCCTCTCCTCCCAGGTGGCACTGGTAGAGTTCTCATCCCTTGTCCCTGTGGAATCCCGGTATACTTGGCCCATGCCCTCCGAGAGGCGGAGGATCTCCTGAGAGAGGCTGCGGAGCTGGCAGTGAATGCGGTGAGGATGGCACACTTGGGTTACCACTACGGGCTCCGTCACGCCCAGCTGCAGCTGGGGATAGAAGTAATCCAGGCCAGGCTGCTCTTGCTTGGGCAGGACTCTCGGGAGAACCGGGACCCCAGGGCCCACCCCAGAAGTGGCCACAGTGAGCTGGCGCTTAAGCAGCGAGTGGAAGAGGCTGTCGGGCACCTGCCGAGCCAGGCCCAGCTCCTGCATCCGCTGGACCAGACTGGGCACCTCCAGAAGGACCAGGCGATGGAGGAGCAGCACGTCCAGGACCCGCCCGTGCACCTCCTTGCCCTGAAGGTTGCTAAGGAAGTCCACGGCGCTGGGCGACCAGTGCTGTGGCTCGCCCCCGCCCGCGCCGCCGCCGCCCGCCGGCACCAGGCCGGCCAGCACGCAGCCCAGCACCTCAGAGGGCAGGTGGAAGAACTCGCGGCGCCCGGGCGCCAGTGAGCCTGCGCCGGCCGTGATGGTGCGGCCCTCGTCCAGCAGGAAGACGCGGCTGTCCTGCGCCTGCCGGCTGACCACGCGGCAGCGGTGCCACAGGAGCCCCACCTGCACCAGGCACAGCTCGCCCGGCGAGGCCGAGGCGCCGCCCAGCGCCCAGGGGCCGCGCGTGGCCGCCGCTTCCTGGATCTCCTGGCTTAGCCGCACGTACTCCTCCCGCCGCTTGCCCGCCAGTCCCCACAGCTGCACAGGGATCACCTCCGGAAGCACGTCCACGAAGGACACCCGCAGGGCCAGCGAGGACCCCGGCGTCGGCAGCCCCGGCGACGAGCACATCTCCATGGCGCAGCGCGGCCCCGTCTCCCCGAGCGGTCAAGGCCGCGCGTCCTGCCGGCAAAAGCCTCCGCGCTGCTGGAAGGAGGCTCCCACCAAACTTAGCTCAAAGGACCCGGAGACTGGGAAGGACAGCTGGCGAGGCGCCCCTTGGGAGAGGCGCCCGACGCAGGGCCTCGGGGACTGCTGCCGACTGGCGAGACCCGGCGGCCTGACCAACCGCCCACAGTTGAGCCGCCGCCGCGCAGGCATTTGCAGCGCGCGGCGCCCCCGCTTCCGGCCGCGGGAGTGGTAGGGGCTGGGACGAGGCCCTGGCGGGGCTAAGGACAGCAGGGGCTTCGAGGGACGTTCATGAGGCCAAGAGGTGGGAGGCCTGGGTCACAACCTGCTTCTCTCTAGAGCGCCCGCGACTCTGAGGACGCAGTACGCAGGCCTGGCAAAGGGCTATGGTGAGGACCCCACCAGAAAGTTACTTCTTTTCGCCAACTACCCGTGATTGCGCGCTGTGTGCTAGGCGTGGTGCTAGCCAAAGCGGGAAGGAGAAATGGAGGCGCCAACGGCCGGTTCCTAGGCATTGAGCCCTGAACTCTGAGCGGGCCCAGGCGCTGGCGCCCCACAGCGGAGGGGATGCTTTAGCTCGCCCACCGTATCCGTGACCTCTGTTCTATGAACCTGTTTGTTCGTCTGAATTGATAGATTTGTTGTGAGGTTAAAATAAAGGTCGAAAGCATATGGCGACTGTTAATGTTTCCTTCCTCACACTTACCATGGGTTCCTTGCCACTTTGTTACCTAGCTCTGGCATCCCACCTTTGAAGGCATTTTTCATTTACTCACAGAGCTAGTACAGAGCTGGACTCGTAAGAGGAGGTCAGGAGGAATGGAATGACCGTTCCTTTAAACCCTGCTGTATCTACTACAGCAGAGGGTCTCTTGCCTTTTTTCCATCACCTAGATCTTAACTGGGATAACCCTTTGAAACCAAATTTGTCAAACCTCCAAACCCCCATTTGGAATGGAAAAGTGCAAGCAAACTATGAGAAGCTCCCAGGATATGTCTACGTGAGATTTGTGTTCCCTCACAAAGTTAGGCACATCCTTGAGAGCTTATCATAGTTTGCTTATACTCTCTGTTTCACTCCATCTTTCTAAATATTAAATACAAATACTATAAGGCATTGCTTAATATGACCCTGGCCTAACAGTGTAAATCTCAGAGTCTTCATCCTGTCGTGGTTAGAGGCTACCATGTGCTTCCAGATTGCCCTGTGCTTACTTTTTCATGCACTTTTCACATTGTGTGGCAATTGATCACTTTGTCACTCCACCAGCCTACAGGCTCCTTTTGGCAAAGAACGTTTGTTGTATTGCTGGAATCTAGCACGGAGTAGAAGCAATGAATATTTGCCAAATGAATGAATGAATTTTGATTTCTCTAAAAGCTTTGATTTTTCCCTGATGACCTCATCCTTGAAAATCCAATTCCATTTTCCAAATTTTCTCTAATTGTTTCATATTCATTATGGAAGAAAAACATTTCATTTAAAAACACCCAGGAAGGCCAGGCGCAGTGGCTCACGCCTGTAATCCTAGCATTCTGGGAGGCCGAGGCGGGTGGATTGTTTGAGCTCAGGAGTTCGAAACCAGCCTGAGCAAGAGCGAGACCCCGTCTCTACTAAAAATAGAAAGAAATTAATTGGACAACTAAAAATATATAGAAAAAACTAGCCGGGCAT
>CAUYSK010012153.1:0-28910 GCA_963575035.1 Avahi laniger | reverse complement strand
ATGGATCACGTTCTTCTGCTCTTGTGGTGACTAACTTTTGATGATTGGCCTAAGTTTAGTCCAGGAAATTGTAAGATGTACTAGATAGTCGTCATTTCTTATGATCGAGTAATATTCCATTGTAAACATATACCAAATTTTGGTAATCCACTCATGGATTGACGGGCACTTGGGTTGTTTCCACATTCTTGCAATAGTGAATTGTGCTGCCAAGAACATTCGAGAGCAGATGTCTTTATAGTAGAATGTTTTGTGCTCTTTTGGGTAGATGCCTAATAGCGCTATTGCTGGATCGAATGGGATTTCTATTTTTAGCTCTCTGAGGTATCTCCAAATTCTTTTCCACAGAGGTTGCACTAATTTGCAATCCCACCAGCAGTGTAGGAGTGTTCCTGTCTCTCCACATCCTCGCCAACATTTGTTGTTTTTATAAGGCTACTAATTCTATTTGTGAGGGCTCCACTCTCATGACACTGCTGATATGAGGCAAAAGTTCTCACCTCCTAATACCATTACATTAAGAAATAGGATTGCAACATATGAATTTTGGAGGAACACAAATATTCATTCTACAACAGGAAAAAGATATGTAGAAACTCTCTGTACTTTCTACTCAGTTTTACCATGAACTTAAATCTGCTCTAAAATTAAAGTCTGTTAATTATTTTTTAAAGTGTGTGGAAATCTCAAAGAATTAGTCCATTAAGACAATTTCAAAGTACTGTATTTTGAAATTCCACATCACAAATAAAAGAAATATATATTAAAAGCCCTATTTATTTTTATCATATTAATTATTTTTCAGTTGACATTTTTATTACATTTAATTATATTTCTTCAACTTTCCAATATATCTTCTCATAAAATAAGTTTCACTTTGAACAGTTAGACTATAACAAGAATGATTCTTGAAATCCCACTTAAATGTGTTGTGTAATAGGATTTCAAATTAAGAAAAGTTCAAAAGACAATGTAGAATATGCATAATCAATAAAATTATTATAAAAATAAAATATGTCATATCTATATAAATAGAAGATTAGAGACTATTACAAAAAATAAATTGGCAAAGGTATGTAAATATGTATGTGAGATAACTAAGCTTTGGAAATTCACTCAAAATTTCTTAAATAACAAAAAATTAAATACTATGCAAACATTAGGTTGAAATGTGTGCAATTGTTTTTGGTCTAGTAAAACTAATATCAGCAATGTCATTTTACTTGACACTTTTGCCAGACTGGGATTACAAGTTAGAAAATAACCAACCATGTGAGATGATCATAATGATGGTTAGGCTTTTGTGTAAAGATTCCACAATAAGTTTCCTTATAAAATGTGATCAGCACAAAATTTGGGAAATTTATTAATTCATTCAACAAATAGTTGTTGAGTTTTTAGTATGTGCCAGAGGACCTAGTCCTTGTTTCATAAATAGCATTTGCAAAGCTGTGGCAGGCTGGCAAGTTACCGAGAACATTAATGTCATTTGAGGATGCAAATATGCTCACTGTTTACTTTTAAGGACCATCTGTGGTACTATCTATTTTATAATTCATGATGCTCCCGGAAGCATAGTGTAGCAGTTTAGCCCTAGCTTTGCTGTGTGATAGCCTGGGCTCAGATTTCCCACTGCTATTTAGTAGCTGTGATCTTGGGCTAGTTATTTACCTTTCTTAGTTTCCGCTATTACATCTATAAAATTTGGATAATACCTATCCCACTGGAGATGGGTGAGAAGTTAAAGAGATCTTATGTAAAAGTGTCTAACCACATAAAATAATGACTTATCCTTACATGTGGATGCAGGAATGACCAAGACCCAGCCCTGCCCTCAAGGAAATTTCAGTTTTGTAATAAAGTTATTTTCTGGATTGAAACATGGGAACTTCGACACCTTAGGTTGACCATGGCTACACAAGGAAAACTGAATGCCTAATAAAGTTTTTTTAAAAATGCAAAATCTTTTGTAGCTTATTTAGGGCTCAGTAGCTAAATCTGTCCCTAGGATGCCCTCATTCCCCAAACATTGAAATAGAAGTTAAAATCACACATATCTAAATCCTTATCAAATAAAGAAGGGCTATTTTTTTTATATTATTACATATCACTGATCTTTCTGAAAGAACCGGGCAGAGATGAACTAAAGTGCATCCAACTGAGGTGCACTCCAGAATTCCGACTGGTGTTCTAATTATTAAGATGTAATGAGGATGGGAGTATCAAAGCGTGTTAGAAGAGTCTACTTTTTGTAGCCAAATTACACAGCCTCAAAGTATAGTAATTGTAAAGTTGAATCAGAATTTAATCAAAGGAAAAGGGTATTTAGAAGATTTTACAAGAAGTCCCTCATCCAAGATAATTTAAAGAACTGTACTAGAACTTGTCAAAAGTACCAGAATACTGAGACTATTGGACAAGACTTGCTCCCTCGTGGTGATTGCAAGATACACATTAAACAAGTTCTGTATCTGCTAGTTTTTTGAATTCTTGTGCCATGGTATATGTCACAGGTTTAACATGCTAATACAGCCCAGCTCTCATAGAATATACATCGCTTGTATAATTAAAAGAAGCTTCTCAGAGGTGTATTTACAAAGTGTTATGTAGTAGTACACGGTTGATGCTTTTGGAATTCACTCACTCCCCCCATCCTGACTCTGTTAAATATCTTAACTTTGAGAGAACAATCTAGTTTCCCTTATTTACAAATTTTTGAGGAATATCTCACCATATTCTCCAAGTACTGACGGCACTGTTCAGATGTCAATCCAGCGAATTTTATATTATGCTTTTAATTGGGTTGTCCAGTTAGAAATAGAGACTATTATAGTTTGCACAATTTTGTTATTGTTAAATACAATATAAAAACTACGAAACAAATAAAAGAAGCTTCCAAGGTTTAAAAAAAAAAGACACTGAGATATAAATATAATTGAATTGGAAATGTAACTTAAGGGTTTTTAAACATATATTTATGAAAAAATGTTTTAAAATGTTAAAAATATGTGTACCAAGTTCTTTAACCCATAGAGTAAGGAATGATTAAATGTATCATTAGGACAAAGAGAAAGTTAAAGATGTTTACCCAACCAAGTCATACTTAATCACAAAGTTAATGGACAGTGTCCTAAGTAAAATTAAAGTCAGATACATCTTTTCAGAAGAATTCAAAATTAGTATTACATAAAGCATCAGTATATTATATTTTACCTCATGGTAATCGCAAGGATAGCATTTTAAACCATTTAAACAACTTGAAAATTCTGTCTTTGTATTTACTTATAAACTGTATATTTAGGAGTTTGGAATAGATAGAAGAATATTATGAAATAGCTTTTCTAAAATATCCCTGGCAGTAAAAAATTACATTCAAATGAGCATAAAGCAATGATAGATTCATGTAGGGTATTAACATGTTAAGTAGTAAAACAATCGTGTAATAATCACAATTAAATAACTTTAGGAACAATGCAATTATCACATTGAGAAGCAATATAGAGATGTTATGAAACAATTTTAATATTTTTGATGCTGTGTGATGTATATTAGTAGTCATACTGTGGGAAATTATCAGGTATCATTGAACTTATGGATAAAGCACTCCATATGGTTTTTTAAAATTATTCTTTCCATCAGAATAAAAGTCCAAAAATTTGATGCGTTGGTCTTACTCGCTATGCTCATGAAAAAATTCTCAAATCAGCAGGCATTTTGTATCTTAAAAAGAGATATAGTGAGACAGTTTTTGAAATGATATTTCTGAGCACTTCAGTAGAGCAAACTGGGTAAGAAAGGCTAAGAATTTTGAATCTGGCTCTTTGCACAGCCAGGAGGCCTTAATTGCCTGGTGATTTTGTTAGAATCCTTTAACCCTTCCAATTCACTTTTTTTTTCAGGCTAGCTATTTTTGACACTGACATCAAGTCAGAATGCTCTGAGAAAAACATTTTTGTTAGTATCCTCATAAAATGTTACTAATAATAAACTAAATTTAAATATGATCATTTAGATTAATAACATTATTAATCACTATTATTTTGTTTAAACATACTTGAATACTCATTATTTGGGGTTCATAATATTTATGTTTGTACCAGGGAAGAATTCCAGGGCTGATTCGTCTGTTACGGATTTTCCATTATTTCCATCTTTCGTCTTTTCTTTTTCATGGAACTTTTTTTTTTAATTACTGTAGAAGGAAACACTATTGCCATATATACACGTTATCTTCTACAGTATAATTTTAGACAAAAAAGTAAAAACTGTTTTTTATTTATTTTTCTTGTTTAAATATATTCAGGCCCATAACTTAAAAAAATTCTACATTCATTGCTTTGGATTTTTTTCCAAATTGAATAGTTTTTATGTAGTAAATTACTTAAAGCTTGATTTTTATAACTATTTTTATCACAATCTGTGTGTATTTTAAATTTTTAAGCATCTAGTAATAGCACATCAAAATTAAGGCTATTATTACCAATATATGCATGTATGTCAATATAGGCAAATTATGTGAGATTAAATTTGAACTATGCTGGTAAATAGTTACAACTCAGGACATTAGTCTTTTTTTTCATTTTTCATGTATTATTAAGAAAACAATTGTCAACTTTCTGATTTGTATAATTAATTTTTTCAGTGAGTCCAGTCAATTTGTATGAACAAAACAAATTTCTTTTCCATGATCTCTCTTGCAGAAAGTAAAAAAGAAAAATCTGGGAAGCCTTCTTCAGTTCTGAAGGATAAAGGTAATAGAGTTAATTAAATATAATAATAGAAATGTATTAGTAACAATATCTGAATGAGTACATAGTACATTAGCAGCATCTCCTTTGCAGATATGTGAACCAAAGTTACACAGTTCACACTCATATTTTTAAAAACTCATATTTATGTATCTGTCCCTAAAATACTTTCTTCTTGTTCACTATGACCTAGAAAGTGCTCTGATTACAATGTCTAAAAGAGAAAGAAAGAAAGAAAGAGAAAAAAATGATTTTCCTTAAGGAATGAAAAAGTCTAGAAGAGAAGTAAAGAATATTAGAAAGAACATGCCTCCATGTTGTCTGATTCTCTTCTTTCTATCCGTCATAACATGTACACTTAGTGCATCACACCTTCCAAGCCCTTGCTAATCATTGGAGGTGGTGATGACAACAAAGATGGCAGAGCCTGGAATAGGAAGCAGGATTTGGTAATTGGGGTTCTGAATCCTGTTATTTTCAAATGCTCTTAGGCATATTTTCAAATACTTCAGTCTGGTCAGACTCCTTATTGCTGTAAAAAAGCATGAAATTCTTATTTAAATACTGTGAATGTAGTCCCCTGGATGGACTGACTGCCTTTCTTCTCTGCCTATCTGAACACTAGACCTTGTTTTAAGAATGACATGCACAGAAAGCATCAAGCTTTCTCTATTTCAATCTTTATCGAGTTCCCTCTCTTCTGAATTAACACCCTTATAATATGTATAATTTATTCCATAAAATATATATTAATTAATCACTTGTTTAAACATCAAAATCTGATGTTACTTTAATTTTTTATGTGGACCGATCAATACCACATTCAATAATTATTTATTATGCATCCGATGTGCAGTAATCAATACAGATACTCACTATACACTAGACATACAAGAAAGACATGGTCTATGTCCTCACAGAACTTACAGTATTATAACATAATTAAAATTATAAGAAACATAGAGGTGATATACCAAGTGCTATGAGATGGTATAATAAAAGATCCTAATCAAGTCTAGGGGATCAGAAATTATATTAAATTCAAATGAGAAGGATGAAAAATTAGCCAGGTAAAGTATGGGAATTGTTTGGAAGAAGTCCAAAATCAGGGCATCCACTCTTTGTCAAGCACACTGATACATACTTGACATATTTTGTTTCTGCAAGGTGTGCTTGCTTCCTCAATTTTTATAAATAATGAAGCTGAGATACAGATAATGTAAGTTACCCGGTGTCATACTGTGGGTAAGAGGGGAAGATGGGAGTCATGTCTGTCCCACTTTAAAGCTCATCTTTTCATTTTAACACTAACACTGCTTTCTTCTTAAAATAATGTTCTTGCATTTGTATTCTTAAAAGAACCTTTGCTTTGGGTGTAGAGCTTATTACATAGTTTAAAAAATCTTATTTGGTATAGATGCATTGGACATACACTACAGAAAAATAGTTTTAATCCTTGTGCTATTGGGATAATTCCACTTAATTCCCACAGAGGGCCTTAATCTATTTTTCTCTAGTGATTACCCTCACTTTGGGAAATTCCCATTCCCATCTCTGCCCTCATTTTATCTGAAAATTAACAAAAATAGTGGGTTTTTTTTTTTATTGTGTGAGAACCAAAGGTGTCATTAAAACCTACTACTAGGAAAATACATACATATATAATTTGCAATTCACAATTTGCAAAATCTAAGCATTCTTTTTTTCCCACTGTAATATGCAATGCCTTTATTTTAGTCTGCACTTATGTCACAGGAATATTTGGACCATGTATTATTGTTCACTATAAAAGCAGCTCAAAAGAAAGGCTGGGGCTTACTTCCAAAGCTACTTTTCAGGCAGTGATAATTAGCAAAAATTTTAATTACTACTTAAAGATTTCACATATCCCAAAGCTTAAACTAGTTGGAAGGGTAATTGTAAAACTCTGTCCTGGAAAACATTATCTGGGGAATTTAAGACCACAGGGACCACTTCACTAAGTAGGGTCTTGTAATTTCCGGTATTATTATTATTCATGTACATTTGCAGTTCCCTAGTGAACATTTTTTCTTCAATGTGAAGTTCTTTACTATTTGCAAGATGTCTCCACAATCACTAGAAAATCATGTATATAAAGGTTTGCTGCATATGATTGCTGATTTATGATGATTTAAAATACACTTCTTTTCTTATTCAAGATGCTTTAATACTCTAAAATGTCTTTGTTATATATATGTTGGATACATTGTTAGAATAATTTTATTTTTTTTCTTTTTTCTGAATATGATTTATCACTCCTAAAAATCAAAGAAAATTTTTTATTATTACCTATAAGGTTTTGATACTTCAAACTGCTCTTCAGTCTTATTATTTTTGGAGAGTCTCTTTGAAGCCTGCTGCTGAGCTGGTGGTGAAATCGGAATGCAGCAATTTCTCTTGCTAAAAAGCCACTTATCTCCCTGGAGTTATATGTGGTGAATTATTTCTATTAAGCAGCTAAGTGGTTGCCTGCATCCATCAGTCTCTCATATATTCCACCTGTATGTATACATCCAAACTCATATTGAAGCAATGCTACAATTCTAAAACCAGCGTTATTATAGGGAAATAATTTGTAGCCACATTTACCGGAGTAGTGATAACCGTGAGTAACTTAGGCATTCAGAGCAACATTATTAGGCTTGTGTCTATGTAAGGCGATATAGAGAATTCTAGGGATGATTGTTCCAAAGAAAAAGAGCAAGAGAAAGATATGTCTTACTGACTTTTGCTGCTGGTTCGGTTATTGACTTTTCTGGACTATTGGATTCACTAAGCCTTCTTGAAACACCCTCAGGGGCATAGCCCTGCTTATGTGGATTTGAATACCTAGAAATCAGAAAATCCTGTTATTCACCCACATTACTGGTCCTTGTGGCATTCACCCCTACCCCATACCACTTGCTTCTGACTGCTGTACTGACTTATCTGAGGATGGAAGATTCACCTAGGGACTGAGAAACTGCAAACTGAACCCATATGAGCAACACAGAAAATAAGTAATTTCTCTTTTTCTGAAAATATAATGGTAGCACCTTTAGGTTCCTCTGCTATTGGAGTAGTATGATGGGGCATGAGAATTATTGATTAGTTTGTGTCTCGGGCCTGTGTATGTTTGGATATCATGCCAGAGGATTCTCAACAAAGCATATTTTCTTTATATCCTGATGCTCAAGACGATGCACCTGATGACCCCCTCTTGCCGACTTCTCTTTGTCTTCAACACACTTTTCTTTGGCCATTCCCATTCATCAACACAAAATTAGAGCAAAGGTTGTGATAATTTGTCTGTGCACTTTGAAACTGATGCCCAAAGATGCTGATGCTATACTCTACCATGGGTGTTCACCCAGTTCATTACAGCCTTTGTCTCTGGGGCAAACCTGAAACCATCTTCCTATTCTTGTGTGAATTTTTTCTCCATTGCAGCCTTTTAGCTCAGATAATTTTGACTAGGTTCCACTTTGTGTACCGGCACCATCAAATACTTTGTAGGCCCTGATAATCAAGATTCATAAATTTTCCTGTAGGCTCTTGGACAAATGCAATGAAACCAACATATTTATTTTTAAAAAGCTTTCCAATATTCTTCTCTTGACAAATAAGACAAATGAGTTGAAAATTGGCTATAAGAACTGACTCACTCCACTGATTTGTTTCTCTTTCCTAATATACAAGTTCAGGATTTCTGTATAATACTCTCTTTACTTTCTTGTCAGATTTGATATCTCACTGACTTCTTGGATAGAGATTGCTCAGAAAAGCCTATGGACTTCAAAAATTGATTCAAAACCTTTTGAGGTCAAAAAAGATACTGAGAAGAAATGATCTGTAGGCCAGATGCAGTGGCTTATGCCTCTAATTCCAGCACTTTTGGAGGACAAAGTGGGGAGATTGCTTAAGGAGAGGAGTGAAAGATCAGCTTGGGTAACATAGAAAGATGTGGCTCTACAAAAAATACAAAAATTAACCAGGCATGGTGGTGCACGCCTGTACTCCTAGCTGCTCAGAAAGTTGAGGCAAGAGGGTCCCTTGAGTCCAGAAGTTTGAGGCTGCAGGGAGCTATGATAACACCACTACACTTCACACTTCAGCCTGGAGGATAGAGACAGACCTTGTCTTGAAAAAAAATTAAAAAAGAAGTGACAGGCAGGAAAGTGATCAAGTGATGACCCACCCTGGGAGCAGAAGGCATCTTGGCATTAACAAACTTGGAAATAGAAATCACTTTTGGTTTTGAGAACTTTTCCCGAAGTTTAAGTTGATAGGTTCACTACCTTGGATGCCCTATAAAAGTGTAACTGTTATTCAACTCTTTCCTTCTTTCTCAATTAAAATCAAAATTAGTTCTGCAAGTAAAACTCCAGGGAAATCAAGCAGGTGGGAAGGGGGAGGAGGGCATGGGTAAAATCATACCTAATGGGTACAGCACACACTACTTGGGGATGGGCACACTTATAACTTTGATGCATACTGTACAAAAGCAATTCATGTAACCAAAATATTTATGCACCCACCAATATTCTGAAATTAAAAAAAAAAAAGAACAGGAAATGGATGAGCAAAGGGTTATAAAGACAAGCTGGGATCAGTTCAGAGTGGATCTTGAACATCAAGCTAAGTTTTGACTTTATTAAACAGATAACAGAGCCATTAGCAGAGTTCTATACAAGGTAGACAAATGTAATGTTCAGTAGGGATTGAACTAAGGGATTATAATGAGTCTGAAGAGCCTATTCTTTGTAATATACTTTAAGAAAGACGTCATGGCTATAAGATTAGTTATACCTATAAGGCCCATCTGAATATCTCACAGGGCCAATACTATGTACCACTTAGTAGTTTGATGCAAACTGGCCTGGAACTTTCCAACTCTGGCCTGAGGATTTTCAGGAGACAAGACCACCTTAGTACAGATGTAATGCTCAGTAATTTTCAAACAAAACTTACCATTAGAAGAATAATTTAAAATCCCTTCCTGAAAGAAATACCTGATAACTGACCTTAACTGAATATAGATATTAAAAAGGGGAAGGATCCCCCAAACTCAGAATTGTTAGGTTTACTTAGAGTGGGAACCCGAAAAGTATGTATAGAACGTAATGTGCTTAATGGAAAACTTAAATAGTGATCGTGAAGCCGGTAAAATAAAAGCCACCGGAGTCTGGAAAGTATAGAAGTCGTAAATCTAACTCTGGAGCACAGACAGCTACAGACGCTGGAATTCCTATCCCCCCTGAAAAAGACAAATCTACCCACCTCCCCTATCTCTGCAGATGTTGCTCACTTCCCCTGGAAAAATCCTCTATAAAACCCAAGGCTTTCCCCTCTCTCATGGTGGATGCTTTTTTGGCCTCCACCCATTGGCACCCAGATGCTCAAAATAAACAGCAGTTTGCTACACCTCAGGCTTCGTGCACCTCCCTCTCAGCTCCGGACCTAACAAGAATAGTGTCAGGATGGAGACACTCCCAGGCAGGCAGTCAACTGAGATGCTGACTGTATCCGTCCCATGCCACCTATCTGCCTTGCAAAAGCACTGCCAAAATAAACTGCTTGTGCATCAGACGGTGTCTTCGATGTGAATTGGACTAAACAGGAGAAGTCGCTCCCGGGGAAGCTGGTTAACTAAGACCAATCAAGACCCCTGAACACAACATCCGTGTTAGTGTAAGGGGTTGTTTTTTTTTGTACTTTGCTTTCCTTTTAAATAAATATTTACTGAAGACAATTCAGAAAACACAGATAAATAAAAAACGGAAAATAACCGCTTGTTTTCTATTATCTCCTCCCCTAATTTTCCTTAAAAATAAAAACAAAATACGCTTTGAAAAAAAATTTCTTCTGTGGACCCTCTCCCTAGGTCCTGTGTTTTGTGACTACTATAAATCTCACACAAACATATAAACACCCATTTAAATCAACATGCTGAATCTTGAATTTTGAAACCCTAGGCATTTCACTCTTCCACCACACTGGGAATCCGTCCCCACCACCACTTCTCATTTTGCAACACATTAATTCTTTTGGTTTAGCCAGGAAGCGCAAGAGCAGTAAATTATCCCCATCAGCTTAAAAAAAGTTAATGACACTTCCCAGTGTGTTTGTTCAATCCAAGGCTCTTGATTTCATCTTCACATGTTGAAGTATAGAAAAAAATTGGCCCTATTTATATTAATACTTAGCACTATAAATAGCAACATGGACATTTCTATGCCACTAAAACAAACTTTTTTAAAATTCCACATCCTTATGTATATCTAAGGCTGTAGCTTATCCACCAAGAAAATCTTGCTTTGAAAGACATAGCTCTTTTAACAAAACCTGTAAATCCATTCTTAACACATCCAAAGCTATCTGGACTCAGTTAATTCTAAGTGATTGCTAAAGTGGCATCTCCATGTACAAGTGCCACCATCATATTCTCGGTATTCTCATCCCAAATCATAAGGTGGGAATAGAAAAAAAGGCTTGAAGAATAAATTTCCTTCTTCCTTTCCCTTCCCATTTCATTAAAAGTCATTTTTATACATAAAATGTATATTGAGCTTTAGTGTTGTGAAGAAAGCAGAAAATGGGTTTATCTTTTATTTTAACAGCTGTTGAACCCTCTAATGTTCAAAGAATTGCCCATATGTATGTCTGGAGACCATTATACAGTCAGAATCACATTGAAGAAGTATGTTAAAGCTGGTAGAATAAGTGAAGTTTTACTTGACTTACTTCAACTAAACCTGCATTTTTAAGACTTCGAGAGTTCATAGGTAAAATTGTCCCATAGATTAAATTGTCTTTCAAATTTGATTTTAGTCGTATTCTTGAAATTATTTTTGTCTTGAATCTAAAGACTAAAACACCACTGTATACATGATGTATGCAGAGTTTTCCATTTGTTTGTTTATTTAAAAAAAAAACATAGCCTGAAAGAAATAAATTGAGTTAGTGCTGATTGAACAGTTTTGGGAAACTTCTAGATGTTGAAGTCATGATTTTAAAAAATTACAGATAAATAAATTCTCACCCATCCAAATGTTCATCCTCTTAAACAAATAAGTAGATTATAACTTGTTCAATTTAGGTTTACACTAAATAAAAATGATCAAAGGATGGATGGTTTGTTGTATTCTGTACCTTTTCTTTATCTCTGTATGATTAAAATCATTTTGAAAAAGAGTATCATATAGTTTCTGCTTACTTTCAGCTTACCTGTAACTCAATAACTCCATTATGTATGTGCTTAAAAATCACTTTGTCTTGGTTTCACACAAATGTCCAATGTTTCTTTCCAGAGCCTACTAAAGGGAAAGAAGAGAAGGTTCCAGCTTCTCTAAAAGAAAAAGGTAATATTGTATAATGAAATGTGAAACCACATTGATCTGCCTTTTGCATATTTAGTTATTTACAACAAGGTAATAAATCATTTCTTTTTCAGGCTCTCAAAACCATAGCTTTCATATGCCATCATACGTTTCAGAGCAAAGGAAAAAGGATTTATTTCCCATCACCCAATACTAAATTGTATCATGAAACAACAAAGGAAAGAGTAGCTATGTCAGAATTATTGTAAAAACTTTAAAGTTGTATGCTATTCTGATTCCACGGGTCTGTAATGAAATGGACGAAACTGAATTTTATAAATGTCCAAAGGAGAATCTTAGGAATAGCCATGGAAAACAAAAATTTAAGATAATATGAAATAATAAAAATTTCTCAGCAAAACCTTGCTATTCTGTAAGTTCAGATATAATAGAATCCTAAACAAATTTTATAGCTAGGAGGAACTTAGAGATAAACTGTAGTTCAATTCTTAGTCTTATAGATAAATAAAACCTGAATAGTCAAGAACCTTTCCAAAGATTGTATAGTTTGCAGCAGAGACAGCATTAGAACATCAATCCCTAAATCAAGCACTGTGCTTTTTAACTTGCCCTGTTGTGCCTCTGGTCTTCCCATTGTGATAGGTGTGGAGTAAGGTGGATTCTGCTAAACCATACCTCCAATTGTGTCCCCAAAACATAAGTAAATACATTTAATCTCTATCTAATTCAAGTACATTCTGTGGGAAGGGCATTGTGCTCAGAATTGTCTTTTATTTCTTGGACATAATGTCAAAATGAACATTATACATTTTCGTTGTACCCGTATTAGTGACCCTTGAAACCACAGAAGCCATAAAATGTACTTACTACAGTGAATGTTAGAAACAGAGCCTGCTTCAGGAGAAGATGTGGATAAACTGTTGCCCAATGGAGGAGGACTTAGTGGTAAAACATTCAGCTTACTTGCATTTTTTATTGAAAAAAGAAAGCATTCTGGTGCATTTATATATGCATTTGTTGGAGTTGGAAGCAATATGGAGAACAGCGGGAAGGGAAAGCTGACAGAGTGATCAGTCAGAGACATGAAGGATGCATGGAGAGCCCCCATTAGTCAGTGTAGTAGTGTATAAAAACAATACCCTTAAGTCATATTTTTCTAATTTTGCAATTAATATTAAATTAAACAAAATTGTTATTTAATGAAACATAAGAGCATGCCATGATTTTTTCTCAGCTCACATATGTACTTAATTTTTTAAGAAGCATTTAAAGCAACATGACCCCAAACCTATTAAAGCATTTATGCTTCATTTTAGAATATCATACCTATCGTACTCTATTTCTATTAGCCCATATGATAGCGGTTACTTTGGCACTACACACAATTTTGTTATTTTGGCAAAATGTAAATTAGGATGTTTTACCTTGCAATAGAATTCATACCTGTTATGTTAACTGTCCAATAGGCAGGTAAATATTAGTACATTTTATTATTCAATGTATAAATTTACCTAAACATTAATTTTTTAAGTAAATTTTAGATTTCTTTAACATGATCTCACTGTTGATTGGCTTGGTCATTTACCTAACAATTTAAGTTGTAATAATCAGATGCAATTAAGTGATTTAATCACATAAGGATGCTGTATTTTCTTTGCCAATATAAGGTAGAAATATCAAAAATGAGGAACAGGTAGGGATTTTATACATTTCTACATTTTTATTAAGGAAGTTTAGTTTTTGTTCATTTTAGTCTTTGGTCACTGTGAATATGTACTCAAGAATCTTCTCTCTCTTCTCCTTCCAAATATCTTCTTTGCATAATCCTACACCAGGTAGATAGTCTAGCACCAGTCAGTTCATGGTAAGAGATAACAGTGATGTGGACAGGGGCAACATATATAATATTGGAGAAGATGCATTGCTTTTCACTTAAATCTCCATTTCACTACTACTGCATTTTTACTTCATCAGATCATTTTCTTCCTAATTTTAATGGGAAGTATGAGTAGATAAGGATTTGTATAAAAAGTTAATAAATGCAGTCACCAGCACAATTACTTTAAATTGTATTCCATTATTGTTACTATTATTATTATTTGAGGAATTGAGCTTTCAAATTATTATCAGGACATTTAATCAATTATCTTTATTTCCCCATTTAAAGTGGCAATGATTTCTCCTAGATAGGTACTAGAATATTAATGGTATTTCAAAATATTACACATTGAAATTCTTTTTTTTCAAATAACCAACTAAAATTCAGACCTGTGTTTCTTTTAACAAAGGTAGAATCATATTCTAATTTATGTTCTTAAATCTCATTATATATTTAAAAAAAATCTTCTTTTGAATTAAAATAAAAATATCGTTCAGGGAACAGGACCAGAGATTTTGATTCAGTAACTATGCAAGATACAAGGAATTTGGCTTTTTAAATTCTTTTTTTCTAGGAAAATGAAGTATATATATTCAAGCTTTGAAGTCTCTTCTCCAATCCTTAAAATAAAAGATAAAATGTAAATGGTTAAATTTCAAAAGGCATAGCCATGTGCAATCAGGAGGAAAATATATAACTAGATGAAAAACAGAATGTAAAACAAAGTAGTGAGTTAAAATCAAGTTGTCTGGATGCCTCGGCTCTGGCTCCTTAAACAGAATTGCTGACCGGGAGTTGTACTCTTAGGCAATAATGTCAATTGAAATAAGTGTGGATTTTAAACAAATCTGACTGTAATTAACAGATACTAAAGTGGGGCCCTCATTCAAGAAAAGAAGCTGAAACACTGTTGGTGTGACTAGTTCTCTGGGCTACAGTTAATGGGAAACTGCAGACTCAGGAAAACTGAGGAAGTAGGCTCAGCCCCTCACCTAGGACCTGAAACAAGTCACCTCCTGGATCAGTGACTTGTTCAGGAATATCCCTACTAACACTATGTAGGGAAGGCGTCTACAGTCATCAAAGTAAACATTGGACTAGAGGCCCAGAGTGAGATTAGGGCCAAGAGAAGGAACCACATCACCACAATTCAAAAGTAAAAATTAAGAAAAAAAAAAAAAAAACTGCAACAATCATAATAATACAATACCTAGGCTGAAATACAACCAAAAATTCCAAATCATATAAAAAAATAATAAGATAGGTATTCAAGTAGATGTTGGTGTTGGTTGAAGATGATTATAAGAGTTTGGAAAAAATATGGAATGATATAGACTAGGTTGATAACATAGTTTACAAGAGAGATACAAGCATTAAAAAAAATTTTGACTAAAACAACAACACAAAACCAAAATACATCAACACATATGACATGATTATATATATACATTTATTAATATATAAATTACATATGTCTGTTTATATAAATAAGGTCTTTAAAATAAAATTTAGACCAGAAATTAATAGAGAAATTAACAAAATTTACAATATTATGAAGAGATTTTAACATATCTTTATCAAAAAATGACATATAACTAGACAAACTTTTTTGAAAGATTAATAAAATGTACAAACTTCAAGGAAAATGGGCTACAGAAGGGAAGAAAGAGAGATAAAGAGAAATAGAGAGAGAAGGAGAGAGGGAGAGAGGAAAAGAGGAAGAGAAAGAATGAGAGAGAGACTACAAAAAGAAATATTAGAAGGAAAAAGGGCATGTATCACTTTACAGATAAAATAGAAATTTGTAAATCATAAATGAATATAATACTGAACTTTAGCTAAATATGCCTAAAATTTAGATGAAATGGGTAATTTCTAAGGATTTCTAAGTGCCAAAAACATATTAAAAATATAAACATTTGAACAAACTGGAAATTGTTATCCCCAAAATGGCACTAACTAGTTATATAGGCAGATTTTAATATGTTGGGGAAATGGTTTCAGATAACAAAATAAGAAGGAAATTTACCAACATTGTTATATGTTGATAATACAATCATCATGTCAAAGAAAAATTGCACGAGATATTTAAAAATGCAAGAAAGAGTTTATTTCCCAAAACTATTACAATAGGGAAGCGAGATTAAATTCAACTCATTGAAACAAAAGGTCATTGAAAAAGTAATGGAGGGTGTTAGGGAGGTAGTTGATCACGGTGATTAGGCCTTCTTTGTTTGCTAATTGGCACTTATCAAGGTTAGGCTACTCCTCATCTCCCCCAGGGACTGGAAGTTAGGGTCCCCAATTTTCTCAATGATTATATGTTAAAAGGATGGTCTTTGAAAAAGACATTCCTGGATTGTAAAAGAGGCAAAAGGCTGGGAAAAGATCTATTTGCATTGCAAAGGGACAGAATGAATTTGCAATTATAACTTTTCTAAAGAATATTCTCTAAGAAAAGAAAGTCGGGAGCCTAAAGTCAGGAAGAAACATGTCTAAAATTTAGTTGGCTGAGGGCAATGGTAAGACTATCTTGATCAATGATAAACAAAATGGTAAAAGACAAATTAGAAAAGAAAATCTCTTGCCCCCTAAA
Source organism: Avahi laniger (assembly GCA_963575035.1). Lineage (NCBI taxonomy): Eukaryota > Metazoa > Chordata > Mammalia > Primates > Indriidae > Avahi > Avahi laniger. The sequence continues at coordinate 12,347 of CAUYSK010012153.1, read as the reverse complement.
CATTTGTACCCCCATAATATGCTGAAATAAAAAAAAAGAAAATCCCAGTTAACAATATAATGCAAAAAATCTTAGAAAAGTAGTAATTTAAGATCTTCACAAGAGATCATGACTTCATTAGTCACAGCAAAATTATCAGTGATATCAACCATAACAACAGATTATGAAAAAATTTAAGCCATTTTCATAAATTGAAAAAGTGTTTATTTTCTAAAACCCAACATGAATTCATCACAAATTTCTAGTAAACAAGATAATAAAAAAAATTTAAAGCTCAAAACCACAGTTCTATCATCATAAGCATTTTCATTTAAGTCAAGACAGATCAAAAATATCATTCCTGTGTCAACATTGTATCAAATATAGCACCAATGGGAAAAGGGTATAAGAATTGAAAAAGGATAGTCAAAGCTGTTTTATTTGCAGAAGATCATCTCCATAAAAATTTCAGGTTTATCTACAAACTGTTAATATAAATAGGAGAGATTAACAAAACTCCTGAATACAAGATCAATCTGCTCAATTTACAAAGACAATAGTATTCTTAAAGATCAGCAATGATTAATTTGAAAATATATTGGTTAAATGGATCCTATTTGCAATAGAAACAAAATCTATACAATTACAAAGAATAAGTTTATCTAAATAGTCACAAAATTTTCAGATAGAAAATCATAAAACATTTTTTAAATCCATTTCAAAAGGCCTGAATAAATGAAGAAAAATTTCCTTTTTGTATCTGAAAGAAAAATTTCCTTTTTGTATCTGAAAATTTCCTTTTTGTATCATTTCCCTCTAAAGTAACATATAATTCCAATAAAAATACCAACAATATTTTTAAAGTAGAACATGATAATATTTTCTAAAATTTCTTTAGAAACTTAAAAAGACAAGGATGATAAATTTTTTTAAATGAATAAGGTGAACTTACCTAACCAGATATAGTTATTTATTATAAAATTAATTAAAACAATATATAATTAGAACAGGTATAGGAAAACACACTGAGAGAACATAATAGTGATCTCAGACATGAAGCCCTGCATGTGGGAAAGTACAGCAAATGACAGATGGGTCATTGGGAAAATAAATGGAAAACCATATCTGCTTCTGCTAAAGGAAAAAAATTTAAATTTCATCTATATCTTTGTATAGAAAGGAATTTAAGATATCTTCAAACCTTGATAATAGAAGACAATATTCAAACATTCAGGAAAAATGGAGGAGAATGTATATATATATTTACATGGTAAATTTGTCAATTTATATTTATTTTAAAAATAGATAATTGAAAAAAATGCCCAAATAATAAATTTATAATCATTGAAAAATGTGGATTGATACTTGTAATCAATATTTCTTTGCTAATTTATAATCTGGACTGACTAATGTAATTTATTTTCATGACACAATGAAAGTCAAATAGATGATAGGGAAAAAATAGCTGGAATCTATCTAAACTGCGTAAAATTTTGTAATAGGAAATTTATGTAACCCCCATGTTAATATTAGTATTATGTATAGAAAACAATTTTATGTAACAGTAGAAGAAAGATTACTTATCAGAAGAAGAAAGAATATTTATCAGAATTCAATATCATGGATTTGATAACATTTTAGAATATAAAAATATAATTCAAAATTAACATATTAGAAGCCAGGTGAATAGAAATGAGATGCACTGAGATGAAACGGGACACTGAGATGGGATACCGAAAGGGACCATCTTAGGATATAAGATCTTAAGTCTGATTTATGACATGCTGCGTTTGTGATACTTTCAGGACATTCAAGTATAAATGTAGTCTTGGGAGCTGGCTATTTAGGTGCGAGTTTCAGAATAAAAATTTGGGTGGGAGATATACTTATGGTGTATGTTGGCCTGTATATGGAATTTGAAGATGTGGGTGCACATGGATGAGTTTTCCCATGGAAAGAGCCAAAGATGAGAAGAATAACATTCCCAGTAAAGTTAGTAAAGAATAAAGTTAGGACTAAAACTTGAGGAACCCAGAACATTTTTCTTAGCATGAGAGCAACCAGACAACTTGGGAGTCAATGCTAGTAATCCATCTCCCTGCTTTTTCTTGCTAGAAATTGGTATTTATGCATGTTCCGTTGTCACCAGTTTTTGTATTGTATTCCAAAGGTCCCAATGGTGGTTATCAACACATTTGGATGCTGATTTATCCAGATACAAACTTATGGGGAAAACCTAAATGATTTATTGAAGGAGTATGTACTATATGGTCTGCTTTTATGAGAAAAAATCAAAGACAGTTGGTCTCAGAGATTTATCTCGAAAAACACCTTTCAGAATATATTGGTTCAACATATATCAGTCTAAACTCAACCATTATTCCTATCTTGCTGTATCTAGTAACCACGAATATTCCGATGTCCAATGCTTAACATAAAAATATTGAGTTTTCTTTTAAAAAATCCAATTTTAATGTTAGTGCTCTGATTCTTATAAGAATTTATTTGTTACTGATAATTCTAATAAGAAAATCCAATTAATCTATGTATTTAATTTACCATTTTGATTTTTTAAATTTTTCTAATAATATTGAAATTCATGTATGTCTTTTTTGCTCATGGCATTGTCATCCTCTAATAAATATGAGAACTTGTTTAATATTTTTAAAATCTAATACTTGGTCTAGAATATTCAATTTAGCAACAAGCATTAATATTTTAATTTTTGTGTATATTTTGTTTTTTGTGGCTTGTTTCTAATTTAATTTGTTGGCATGATTTAATTCTGTTTGGAAGCAATGTAAGAAGAAAATATTATGACTATCATGTTAACAGTGAAGAGATTGATGCCCAAAGATTAAATGATTACCCAAGATTTCTATGCTGGATTAGCTACTTAGTATTAGATTTAAGAGCCACTAAAAATATTAATAATCTTACTGTCCTTTTTTTTCAGGATTAGAAAATACTAGCAAATCTTATTCTAATATGTAGTCAAAGTTTGTCTTTGTAATAATTTTGTTGTATTTTCTAGCAATGCAGGAAAGTTACAGATAATCTGTTGATTAATAAAAGACCACTAAGGATTCTATAGAATAAAATGTCATGAATGCCTTTAAAAATTGATGGTTATTCATTTTCTGAAGAATTGCTAAAGTGAAAATGGAACCCTTAACAGTAGCATTTTCACTTTAAGCAGCAATTTATAGCCTAACACTTTTTTTGTTGTTCCCATCATGCCAAAACACCAAGTTGATTGGACGGAAAGGTTACATGTTAGTAAGAAAAGTGGTTGAGGGTGCCAGAATTTTCTCTGCAAGCATGGGGGTTACAAAAGTAATGTACCCAAGTGCTCTGGATTTTTATTTTCTTTATCCAAAAAGTTAATGTACAACTACAACATGTATACAACTATATGTATATGAAATATATGTGCAACTGTAAGTGTAAAACTTCAATATTTTTTCCTTGACATTCTTTCCATGTAAGCCTTCATCAAAAGGGCCAGAGTAGAAAGGAGAGAATGACTCACTGTCACTCTGCAAGCCCCATTTTCTTGTCACTCTAAGCTGACTTATGCAAACGTTGTAATATGCTTCTCTCATTGAGGGGAATTTTTTAAAATGTCACAGCAAACACTTTCATTTTTCCCATTCAATTTTTTACTTTCTAGAGATGAAAGTCTTGCTATGTTGCCCAGGCTGGCCTCAAACTACTGGGCTCAAGTTACCCCCATGCCTCAGCCTCTAAAGTAGCTGGGATTACTGGCATGTGCACTGTATCCAGCTCCTGTCCATTAAAAAAATTAATGTATTATTTTTTCATATAAGATTATTTATTATTTTTACATATTTGAACCAGATATAATATGACCCATATTTAAACCTATGATCTTTTGTTAACCTAACTAATTACTCTTGCTTCAAATTAAAGAAAATCAATTCTGGTACCCAGAGAAACAAGTAAGAGTCTCTAGTTAGTGACTCTCCCTTGATAAAGAAAAATCAAAGAATGTCTGCTTCATTTACCTTGGCAAGTGATTTCTTTGCACAACACTCTGAACCAGTCAACTGGCTCATTAGTTTAAATATATCCAACCAGCTGTCCTGCCATCTTCAAATAACATCACAGGGCCCTGTTCTGACTGACTATTCTTTGTATGACCTACAATATATCTAGCCACCTCCAATTATATCTTACCTACTTAAATGCATACCCTTCACATCCGGACGCTTCAGGGAAGGGAAGAATAATGAGGCACGTATAAGTAGACATAGAAGAAAGAATAGATAAAAGCAGAGTGACACTATCAGGAATGTGGTACATTGTATTTAGCATATGCAATAGACAAAGGATCATGAAAATGAAATGATGATGGAATGAGGGAGAGAGACAATGTATGCATTTATTCTATGCTGCAAAAAGAGAATGCCCCCTGGCCCATTTTATGTTTTTAGTGTCCATTCAGCAAACATTTTCTGTGAGCACCAAACTTTTGTGGGAATCTTACCAAGAAAGGATCGCAGAATCGGGATTTAGGCACTGAGGCATGCATTAAGCACTTGCATTACAAACTGGAGACATTTTAGAACTATGCCCACAGAAACTTATAAAGCAAAATCGTTTTTCTTATTGACTAATGGGGATGAGAAGTGTGAGAGAGAGAAAGAGACAGAGAACTTGGGTGTGTAGGGAATGTATTTGTGTGTGTGTTTTTGTTGGGGACTGCATAGGTATTACGGAAAAAACACTGTGTTCATAAGCTTGAAACTCTAGCTTCTAGTTTGAAACAACCAGCTATAAACTAATTAATTCACTTAGCCATTCTGAATAGTTTTAACAAACTGAGACAAATTAAATAGAAAAACCTGAAGATAACGTGCAGCAGTGTTCAGTATCTGGTGCTTCACTTCTAATGTGTTTTTTCACCCACGTAAGGGTTTTAGATGATGAGACGCATACTCCACTTTATTTTTGTTTAACAAACTAAAAGTGGACACTAAAAATTTGATTTTCCTGTCATTTTAAAACATTTTAATTTTTTATATCAATAACAATTTTTGAGTGTTGTTATATATTGTATAATGTTCAAGGGATATTCTAGGCACTGAGCTCCACAAACGAACAAGACAAAATCCCTGTCTTCAAAGATCCCACTAGACAGTGAAAAAGAAGTTGGTAAAAATGAAGAGTGAGGCAGCCGTCAGTGCTACCTTCAATAAGGCATACCAAATTTTTAGCCCAATCAATGGATATCTATTATTTAGATATTAGTTCATGAGTGCTCAGGAAATATCTGTTAAATTATTCAGTCTAATCTTGGCCACAAATTCTTGAGACGATTGTAATTGCTTCCATTTCAGAAGGTGAGAAAATGGAAATTTATAGAGTTTCAGAGACTATACATTGGATCATTTAGTAAATAAATAAAGGAGATAAGTTTCAAACTGAGAAATTTTTTGCTCAATTGAGTTTTTGCTTGTTTGTTTTTCTTCAATTACAGTGCAAAAATGATCTCTGCAACTCCTTGATGAATTGGATGAGGTTGAGCAATCATTTAAGAATGCTATCACCTTGCCTCTTTACTATGCATGGAAGAATTCCTCAACTCATGAACAAAGATGATACTAATTTAGAAAGGCAATCAGGGAAAATGGGAGCATACAGAATGCATGAAGCATCAAAACCATATGGACAAGGTTAAATAATAGGAAGGAAAATGTTAAACAGTTAATAGAATATTGAAGTAAAGAAATGTATACATAGATAAGATAAAAAGTTGTGGAGTTGGAGATGTCAGTGTTGGTTCACTGTGTGACGTCACCCAATCTTGGGACAGTTTCTTCTTTTGGAAGTCTATAAGCTGAAGAAGTTCTAAATCAAATTCAAAGTCAGTCACATTTTGTCTTTGTCACAGTTATATTTATCTGGACCACAAAACAATGTGTCCACAACAGATGAAATCAAATGCTATCTAGTATAGCATACTTGAGTTTTTGCAAAACAAGTATTATTCTTAAGGCATATGCAGGAAAAGACATAAATGATAAAAAATTCAGTGAGGCTTACCCCAAATTTGAAATATTGAAGTCAAGATACTTGGAGTGACAGTAGTTCTACATCTTATCCAATAAGGCCTCATGCAGAAAACAGAATGTGGGAGTATATGTGAGTGTTGTGCGTGTGTGTGTGTGTGTTGCATCTTATTTGTTTTTAAGTAACATAATTAGGACCACAATGAAGTTGTGCAGGTGTGTGTTGCTGGTAGTAGTAATAGCAGTAGTGGCAGTAGCAGGTTTTCATCAGAAAGTCCAAATGATAACTCAAACGATGTAAAAACCATGGGTTTAGAATAAATGTATGAATGTTGCTTATAGTAAACATAACGTTTTATTTAAAATACACAGTTTATTTAAAGTATATTAGATAATATAAGAAAAATAATTTAAAATATTAACGGAATGGCTACCATGCACATTTGCTTTGCACCTGTTCTAAGCACATCATGTGTAATGTTTGATCTAATTTTCACAGCAATCTTGTTTTTATTAATGTGAAAATCGAAGAACTGACAGTGTCTTGCCCAGGTCACACAGTTGCCTGCGGTAGATCCAGAACTCACTTCTGGCGGTCTGACTTTAGATCTGTGTCCTTAGCCACCATGCTTTTCAGACTCCCTCATACTACTAAAATTCACTAGGCTAACACTGCTAATGTTTCTTTGCATTTTTTACAGGAATAAAATTTGTGACCTGGTTTTAAATGTAAAATCTTCCGTGTCATTAAATATTGAATACTACTCCAAGAGTGTGAAAGATAATTATCAATTTTTTATCAATGCTCAGTCTATTTATTTAGCTTTACCAGCTCAATTTAGGAAACTAATTCATATGATTCATGTTTTAATGACTGGCTTAAAGAAATAGAAACCTCCATGACTATATTATACATGCTAATTACAGTCTTAGTCACTGTTAGCAATTTGTCTAGGTAATATCACCTAGGTAGATATACCTATGAGATATATAACATGGTTTGCTGTATAGTGTTTATGTATGAAATGCTTAAAAGCTTTTATTTCTAGCTGTAGCAAAATAGTTCCAGCAGTGTGCTTAAATGCTTAGAGCTTTGGAATTGGAAAAACATCAGGATTTAAATCCCAGTTTAACCACTTTCTAGAGAGTATGTACTTAGACAAATTATTAAGCCTCTGTATCTGTAAAGTGTGTTTAATAATAATATCTACCTCATAGGAGTGGTATATGAGGATTATATAAGATAATTTGTCTTTTTTTTCCACAAATATTTATTGAACCCTATTCTGTGCAAAGCACTAAGCACTAGTATATAGAAAAGAAAATAAAAATTCATTCCAGGACTCATGAAGTTTATATGCTACTGGCGTTTGAGAGATAACAAACAAACGAACATTTAGTATTATATAAATAAAATATAGATAATGCACATAATACATTTTGCTTAGTGACTACCATATGAAAATTGCAAAATGTCATTGTTGCAAAATATAATGATTATGATGTTTTATTACAAATATAAGGTCCCTATGTGTTTAGGAAACAAATGTGATAATGATAACAAAATAAAGTGATAAAAAAATTCAATGATACTCAGCTTCTACCTTGCAAAATATTTCAAATTCTTTTTAGAGTGCCGATTCTTAGGATTTACATATTGAGTAAATTTCTTTCTTTTTGTTTTATGAAGACAAAACAGAGACTCCTAAACAGAGTTGGTCTCTACTTAAACCCTTTCCTGACAAACACTTGCATGCTGAAGTTTTAGTCTGTCTGCTCTACTTGAAAACACTGTTGATGACATTGAAAAATCATTAATGAAGCTCCCCTCCTCAGACCCGTCAGCAATTTACATTTCATAAATGAAATCAACAGCCCAGAAAAGTCAGTGCTGCATATGAAATGACAGGCTGTCTGGCTCAACGGCTCAGCATGGGGATTCCTTGATTCCATGTTTCTGCAATGCTTATATGTGGAGCCTAAAATAAAGGGCTCCAATGGCAAACGTGTATAGAAACTAGATGTTTTATTATTATACAACACTAAACTGTTGTAGAAAAAAATTAAACAGTAAAGATGAAGTGAAAAATAAAGACTCCCCTTCCCTCTTTCTGGCTTGTAGGACCAGTCGAGAGCATTAACCACACATTTTACTTTCCTGAAGTGTCTCATTGAAACCTTTTGACTAAACTTTAAAAATACTTATGTATCATATTTATATTGTCATTATTTTTATATGACCTGAAACAGGTCCTAGTTCAGAACTGAATTCTTATATGACTCAAAATTAAAAACTTCACTATCAATAGAAATGCCATCTACAAAGTGAGGGCATTGAGTTCTTAATAACCAAGCAGTCTAATGAGAGAGCAGCTCACCTTAGAAAATCTGTTACTGATATCTCACATAGCAATTCCTGCTTTGCATATTCAAGCGTGAAGTTGCAATTCTGTTTTAAAAAAAGAAAATAACTTTGAAAGATTATGCAATTTGAGTTTATGAACATAATTTAAAAATAGCTAAGGTCTTTACATACATCACTTATGACTCTCATATCAATTTTACATTATTTTCTTGACTTTAGTGATGACAAAACAGAGACTAGAGGTTTTAAGAAATGCCCAAGGACACAAAGTAAGCAGGCTTGCTTTTGAAGTCAGATTATGTGACCCCAAAGTCTACTCTTCACACTGTGAAGTAACTTGTCCTGAGGTCATCTTGTCAGTGTCGTTTATACGGTATTAAAAGCCAGGAGTCCTGTTCCTGTAAGAGGGCCCACAGCCACATGCATGTTGGATAGTGCATATTTATAGCATGATTATAAACTTCTGTGTATAAGATGAAGTTGATTCTTGTTGTTTTGTACTAATAACTGATAAAACTATTTCCCACAATTTTTATTTTGACGAACATTGAGGCTAAAATGATTTCATTTCAAGATTATAATGACAATGTGATTGACAGGGATGAGAGTCACGTGCAGAGTGGGAAGCAAGGCTCTTTCAAACAGACACCACCACCTGATGAGCAAAATGCTAGTAAACTCAGTCCTAGGAAGGAAAGATTTAAATTTGTGGGAATCTGTTTCTGAGAAATTCAACTATTTAAACCAATCTCATTTCACAAACTGAGAATGAACAAGGAGACCAGGATCATGCTATCCAGACCTTGACACATGACCCCTAGTGGGGTGGAGTAGGCTGGGAAGATGGAGTCTTCGTCTGCCACGTGGCAGATAAATGAGCTCCTGCAAATTACTTAACTTTTGTAAACCTCAATTGCTTCATCTGCAAAATAGGGATAAAATAACTTCATAGAATAACAGAAGTTAACAATTGACCAGTATGTGGGCCATAATAAGTACTCCAGAAACATTAATTCTCCTGACTACACTTTTGCTAATTTACTTAAAAGTTTAAATTGTATATTGGTTTAGCAGAGATTTAATAAGGAAGAAACAAGCAGAGGAAAAAAAAAAAGGATTGTTTCCTTTTTAATGAAACCAAAATCTTCAGAATTCACTCCCAAGAGATAAAATTGTTTTCGTGCAAACTAAGGAATTATGTATGACTTAATTTTAGCCTAAGCTGGCTGAGATAAAGGATATATCATCAGGAAAGCCAATAATTGAAGGAATCAACTGAATTACTGGAAGCCACATTTGCTATGGTTGAACACACAAAGACATCACTTAATTTTTAAAAAATTTCTAAAATGAAAAATAAATGCAAAAGCTATCTTTATTTCTTAAAGCACAAGAAGAATCAATTTATTCTAGGGCTGCAGTATATAAGATGGAGCATTTATTTGGTCCTTCTATATTTACCATTTCCTTCACTCATTCATTCATTCAACAATAGTCATTGGTCACATACAACATGTCAGATAGCTGACCAAGTACTAATATTTGAGTACTAAACAAGGCATAATTTTTGTCCTAATAGAGCTTGAAATCTAAAGAGGGATACAGATGATAAATAAAAATTACATAAAAATTATATAACAGAATTTCCTTTAATGTTAAGATACATAGAAAACATTAAAACAGGGTACATTCTACCCAAATGAATGTATCAACTAAAAAAGGAAGATTTGTGCCAAAGAATGTCAAAATGTAATAATAGCACTGAAATCACTTTTTACAGAATATACTGCTCCTTTTACAGAATGCATATTCAAGTATTATAGGAAGCAGACTGTAAGTGGCTGTGTAATTCTCTATTTTATAAAATTTTGCAGTTAAACAAGTGAGTTTCTTTTAATTGTTGTAACTATAGAAAGTGAGAAACTACTAGGCTAAAATCCAAATAAAGCTGACTATCATTACTTCTGATACATAGTCCATCCTCAGGAAATATTCCAACTATGAGGTCAGTTTTCTACTGTTTGAAGTGGGGAAAACTGCAATGGACCAGAACCTTTCCATTAATCAAAACAAGACTCTATGCCAAGAGGGAAGAGCTATAAAGCCGAGGCAAATTATTTAAATAAAATAATGGGCTGAAAACATAAAAATACAGTTAACTACCACATTAATGGTGCTATGAATATAACCTGAATAGTTTAAAAAACTATGAAATTATTCTATACTGATACTACGTTAGAATACAGTTTCTGGACAAAAGACATTGTCCTAGGACAAGAAGAGAAAAAATACTTTATTTCACTGATTTTTATATTATTATACTGAATTTTAGCCAATTTATTTTATAAAATTAATAATAATAGAAATACTAACAAAAGAACAATAATCATATCATTTTGAAATTAGTAAATTAACCACCAGGTGGAGCTCCATGAATTAAATGTACAGTAGTCAAAAATACAAAATTGCTTAAATTGGCCAAATTAGGAAAAATTATGATACTTTTTTCTAAGTAGTTTTTTTTAGCATCAAAGATTTATTTATTTATTTTTGTAAAATTATTATTTATATTATATTTGATTAAAATATTATAATTTTATAAATTTGTGACATATAATGTGCTGTTTTGACATACGTATATGACGTGGCATGATTAAATCAAAGTAACATATTCATCACCTTGCTTACCTATCTTTTTTTTTCTTTTCTTTTTTTTTAATATTCTTTGGGGGTAGGGGGCTTGGAGGTGGGTAAACTCACAACTGAGTAGTGTTTATTAATTTTCTTATTTGCAATATTTAGAGAACTCTTATGAATCATGAGAGATCAGTTTTATTAAAGACAAGATGCCAAATTATTTGCTTAGTAAGAAACTTTTTAGCAAACTGGATTTTAAAATTGAAGTAGGTTTGCTTGTTACTTTATAATTTACCAAAGGTACATGTTCCATTAATATATTTATGGAAGTATATAACTATAACTGAAATTAAGCCAGCTTAAAAAAAAATCTATGAATCCTGCCTATTAATCCACTTGGTACTGATTATTTTTCAAATGCTTATTTTTTCCCCGTTTGTTTGTATATGTATATGTATATTTCACCCTAGAAGCTGAAATTAAAAAGGATGAAAAGATGTCCAAACCAGGTAAGGACACCTTGTAAAATTTACATATTAAATATACGTCGTTTGGTTAGAAAAAGGCCAGTTTTACAATCGCAGTTGAGTAAAGCTTTGAGACACCCAAAACACTGAAAAAAAATTGATGCAACTTCCCCGTATATTTTTAAGACAACAAACAGTAAAATTAAATGTATACTAAGATTAAAATAGATTCCATGTTTTCTGGTAGCAGATTTTGGATAAGTTCATCAAAGTGCTGGAACCATTAGAATATACTGCTCTTTGTTTATTTATTGGGCAATTGAACAATGTTTACAAAATGCTAAGGGGACAATTTGAATTTTAGACACTCCAGCCAGAGTGTGACAAATGCCTAAAACTTATCCTTATCATCGGTTAAGCCTTATGAACCTACATTTACCTACAATAAACCATTTTTTTTTAGTTCAGCATATTATGGGGGTACAGATGTTTAGGTTACGTATGTTGCCCTTGTCCCCCCCCCAAGTCCGAGTTTCAAATATGTCCATCCTTCAGGTGGTGCTCATTGCACTCTTTGTGTATGCATATACCCGTCCCCTCTCCCTCCTCTTCCCTCCCCCCTCCCCCCTGTCCAACATCCAATAGATGTTATTCTTATATGTGCACTTATGTTGATCAGTTAATACCAATTTGATGGTGAGTACATGTGGTGCTTGTCTTTCCATTCTTGGGATACCTCACTTAGTAGAATGCGTTTCAGCTCTATCCAGGAGTATACAAGAGGTGCTCTATCACCATACAATCAACCATTTTTATGTCAAGAAACTGAGTTTCATGTGTTTCACCCTAATATATTCAACACTT